>BMAO01031874.1:0-36924 GCA_019973975.1 Trichonephila clavata | reverse complement strand
CAACAAAGAAAACGTTCTGATATAATATATTACGAAAACAAGCATATTCATTATTTAACAAAATTATTTTCTTAGAGCTTAAAATAATACAAAGGGTTTGTGTGTATGTGTTGTATTTCATTTGCCAATGAATCGTTATATACTGGTAGCTAAAGTATAGTCCAGAAAACTATAATCTATCGTTTTATCAGAAAAAAAACAGATTATACAGTGTTGTCATTACATAATTAATCTAGTAATGAATAACGGAAAAAATATTGCAATATCAAGTTTGACCATGGCCACTGAGCGTTAAACAGAGGGGGAAAAATAATAATGATTCTCGCGCATGCGCAAAGCCTTTAGAATGTCTTTAATTTTCATTATTTTTTATGGCTCAATTTTTAATGAAAATTCCAAGTTTTCACATATTGATTGGAAACAACAATAATTTTTGAAGAAAAAAGGTTTACAAAAATAATGCTTATATTATTTCTCGCAAAAACTTTATTTTACGAAATCACAAAAAAAATCTTAAAAATCCGTAATTTTTAAGCGAAATCGACACACGGGAAAAAATGTAATGCAATTTTTTTTTCAATGAAGAAATTATTAAATGATTGA
Source organism: Trichonephila clavata (assembly GCA_019973975.1). Classification (NCBI taxonomy): domain Eukaryota; kingdom Metazoa; phylum Arthropoda; class Arachnida; order Araneae; family Nephilidae; genus Trichonephila; species Trichonephila clavata. The sequence goes on along the minus strand of BMAO01031874.1, from coordinate 36,321 downwards.
TTTAAGTATTTTGAGTGTTTTATTACAATTCGTTCAAAAAAGTTTTCGGCTTTTTATTTTTTAGATCATTGATTCTGAAAGTTTTAAAAATCATTTTTATATAAACGCAACGATATTGATTCATATGAGAAAAAATCATAAAATATGCAAAGCAGCATTGTTTTGTAAAAAAAAAAAAGTTTTTTTTTCTATAAAATTCTTTAAGAAAGATAGTTTTTTCCCGGAAACGAACTGCAGCATTTTTAAAAATATTTGTATGCTGAAAAAAGAACAGAAAGTATAAATTTTTTTCAAATAACAAAATTTCACTACTATTTTAATTCTTGAAGTAAAATTGTGAGAATTTTTTGAAATATTCGACACGGGGAAAAAAGTTTCATGCAATTACGCATCATTTTAAAGTAAACTATAAGTTTTATGAAAGAGAACAAAAATTTCGATACTGATAAATATTTTAAATGAATCTCAGAAATGTATTGAATGCATTTTAATTTTAAAAAATATATTAATTTAAATCCATTATGAATAAATACTAATAAAAAAAAATCTACAGATAGCTCTTGAAACGTTTGGATATTTGAAGAAGAAAAAAATAATTTACGGGTGGGAAAAATAAGCAGAAATGAACAAAATCGAATTGTTGAAAAAGATAGAAATTACTTTGAATGATTAAAAATAAAAAAAAAACCTTTTTGATGGCAAAAAAAAAAAAAAAAAAAATGAAAAGTACATTAAAATAACAGAGGATCATGTTAAAATAAGTATTTATCAGTAAAATTAATTTACGTGGGAAAAATTAGCAGAAATGAAAAAAAAGAGATCCCAGCGATTCGAACTCGCAAAGACACGATCTGCTTTATGGTGTAAATGAAGCGAAGCGCGCTTATCGACTGTGCTACCGAGACCCGTAGCGAAAATTGAAAATAGGCAACAATAATGAATGGGAAGACGAAAAAGTAATTTTTTCACTCACATTTTTTTTTTTACTCGCCAAAGTTACTGATTTCCCCCTGTTTAAGGCAAAATTTTTTTAGTGTAACCCTTAGTTAGATTCGGTGGAAGGCGAAACAGGTCAAAAGTCATTGGCGCAAAGCTAATTTTCGACGCCAATGTATGTTTGGCTAAATGTAAAATCGCGTATTTTGAATTATTTTAAAGATCATTACCTTCATTTTAAGGGCATAATTTTTACGTTAATGCTCTCAAACATCACCAACTATTTGCAAAAATAACGTACTTTGAAATAAAAAATGTACAAAGTACTACTTTTTAATTTATTTCTCAGAAAAACATAAGTTTACGAAAATCACATTTTTTTTTTAAATCCGTAATTTTGAAGCAATTTTTTCAATCTTCGTATATGTTACGGATAATATTACTGTACACACGGAAAAAAGGTTTTGTGAGATTATCTTCATAAATGACGAAGTTATTCAATGTGAAGTAAAAATTAAGACTACTTTTTAAAAATTCTTTAAAAAAAAGTTTTGGGAATTTTATTTTTTAAATGAATGGATCTAAAAGAGAAAGGCTTGAAGTTAATTAGTGTAGAATATTGATTTAATAACACGAAAAGTAATGTATGGCGACGCAATGTCCAGTAGGAGAAAAAATTTAATACAAGTATGAAAAGATCGACCGGCGGGTTTCTGCGAGGCGTACACCCTCCTTCGCTTTGACCACGCACGGTAGTGCTGCAGTTATAGTCTTGAGTGTAGCGGGAGCTCTGCGCACTCCGCCACAACCGCAGTTAACCAATGTTTGGTGTAAAATCGCGTATTTTAAATTATTTTAAAAATCATTACCTTCATTTTAAGGGCATAATTTTTACGTTAATGCTCTCAAACATCACCAGCTATTTGCAAAAATAACGTACTTTGAAATAAAAAATGTACAAATTACTACTTTTTAATTTATTTCTCAGAAAAACATAAGTTTACGAAAATCACAAAATGTTTTTTAAAATCCGTAATTTTGAAGCAATTTTTTCAATCTTCGTATATGTTACGGATAATATTACTGTACACACGGAAAAAAAGTTTGTGAGATTATCTTCATAAATGACGAAGTTATTCAATGTGAAGTAAAAATTAAGACTACTTTTTAAAAATTCTTTAAAAAAAAAGTTTTGGAAATTTTATTTTTTAAATGAATGGATCTAAAAGAGAAAGGCTTGAAGTTAATTAGTGTAGAATATCGATTTAATAACACGAAAAGTAATTCATACCCAACGATTTAGAAATAATTTTCATAAAAACGCATCAGTTTTAACACTATTTTAAAAAATTCGAAAAAAATAGAAAATATCGTTATTTTACAAAAAAAATTACACCGTGTTGTGGCGAAATAAATGATCTTTCCGATTCTGTAATTATTTTTTGTCTAATTTCGACACCGAAAATCGGATGACAATTTTAATATGGTGGAAAACGTAAGATTACCGCTCGGCCGAAACGGAAGGGAAGTTCGCCAAGTAAGCAACCGGCAGGAGTAAAACAATTCGGCGTTTTAAGGTTTTTAATTAATATCTTTTTAACTAATTACAATATCGGAATATAAATAGGCAATACGGCTTCCCCGGAAAATTCCCGATCTTTTGGTACCTTCCGCGACTTTCTGCGTGGTGCTGTTCGTGAGAAGATAGACGCACATAGATAGATAATAGATACATAGATACGTTTGTTTACCTTCGAATTTAATAGTGTAAGATTTAATATGTAGATAGACTAAATATATTAAGAAATTTAACAAGAAAATTATATACTATAAACTAAATAGAAATGAATACTTTAAATAAAAATAATTAAGTATTTATAACTTTGAAAACATATATTTATAAATCAAATTAGCTGGATAGTTATAGTCTAGGCAACTTTGAAAGAATTTTTTATAGTTATTAATTCTCAATACTTCTTCAGATACTAAATCATTATTTCTTTTTATATAATTTAGAAGGATATTTCTAAAAATTGAAATGTGAAGGGTACTATTCCAATATGGCATTTTTATAACATTAAAATCAAAAGAGTCTCTTTTATCAAAAATATTACTTTTTAGCATATTATTTTCAACTTTTAATTCTAGATCAAGGAAATTTGCTGATTCTATATTGCAATTGGTTTTTATTAATTTCACAGGTAGGTTGGATAATAATTAAATATAGGAGTAAAGTCAACTTTATTACTGAAAATAATTAGATCATCGATGTATCTAAAAAAGTAACAAGAGTCTGTATCAATTTTTTCATTCTCGTAATAGTGTAAATAGATATTAGCCAGACTGTTACTAGCTGGGCCACCCTGTGGCAGACCTTTAATTTGTTGATAATAAGAGTTATTATGAAATATGTAATTTTCTTTCAAAACAAATTGTATAATAATATTATATTTATCATAGTTTATCAATTTATTTAATGAATATTTAATACAAACATTTCTAAGTACTTTAATCATATCCTCTATATCAATAGAGTTGAATAAGTCTTTGAAATCAAAGCTATGCCAAGATTTAACACTCTTACCTTTCATGTTCTCAACGATATCTTTACTATTCTTTACAATAATGGAGTTTGAGATATTGTCTAGAGTGTGTTGTATAACTTTTTGCAACACCTTGCCTGGTTGTGTAATATAGGTATTAAAACCATTAGTAATAGTTCTGAATTTAATTGGACACTTATGAAATTTTGGTGTTAGAAAAATATAAGGAAAATTGATATTCTTTGTATATAAATCTAGTTTTTTATAAAAAGCTGAAATACGGTTACTGATTTCTCTATATTGCTGCTATTAGATTTAATAAACGCATTATTGTTTTGAAACTGTTTGTTAAGTATAAATTTATAAAATCATTTGCAAATGATTGCATAGTTGCCCGGAACTTTATCTACATATACAATAATGAAATCTTTTTGAAGATTTGAAATTTGGTGTTTTATATCTTTGTAAGAAATATTTTTATCAGTTTTATAGTTAAGATTAAGTAACTCACTCAAAACTTTGCATTTAAACTCATTGAATGCTTCGAAAGGAAAGTTGTATTTAATTGCTATTTTTGTAATGAAGTTATTAATATCTTTAGAAATTTGTGCTTTAATAGCTTTATTATTATTAGAACGCATTATTCTAAAGCCAGTACCCTTAACCATTATTTCTCTGAGAGTTTTATCTTTAATAATATTTAAATTACCAGATATGACATGTTTATGATATTCATCAATGAAATCTACATAATTATGACAATTACATACAATATTATTATGTTGCAAATCAATAGAATTGTAGTTAAAGATGGATCTACCAATTTTCTTATTATATTTAAATGCCTTTTTAATGTTAATGTTTTTTACTGGGAAAAATTGAATATACTTCTCAAACACTTTAGTAAAGTTTACATGATTATAGGATTTATTCATGAAAAGGATGTTACAGTATTCAGTCGTAGAATTTAAAACATTATCATGTATTGATATATTAAACTTACTGATTAAGAAATTACAAAAATATTTCATAGCATGTAAGGCTTGACAGTCTTTAAAATTATCGTAACTAAGTATATCATTAAAAAGTTTGATTTCTTTTTTATTCAAACCAAACATGAAATTTTTTATTTGATTAATGTTATAAACAGTTTCAAAATCACTACAGAATTCATTAATTTTAGCTGTAATATCCTTGGAATCTCTACTTTTTCTTTTATTACTTTTACCTCTTTTTGTTCTCTTGGCTATTTTATTAATATTATTATTATGACAATTATAAAAAAATTCTTTATCTTTTTGTTGTATGCATTGCAAAACATTTTTGCCATTATATAATGTGTTCAGTCCATGAGGATATGTTGTATTATAGAAATGAATAAAATGGTTTTCCCACCATAATCTATCTTTTAAAAAGGGAACTATTCTAAGAATGGATATATCAATATTATCAAAACCATGCAGGGGAAAGTGTCTTATTTCAATATTATTGTTATTATATTTATTAATGTAATGTTTAGTATGAGATCTGTGAAGATTAATTCGAATATTTAAGTGTGTAGAAGTCTGACCAATATATTTATAATTACATTTTTTACAATTCAACATATAGATACAAATAAAAGACTTACAGAATATAAAGTTAGAGTTGGTATCCAACTGTTCATAATTGATCATGGGGCATGTTTTACATCTTTTATCTTTACATATATTGTAGCGAAAATGAATATTCAGGGTTTAATGACAATCAACAATAGAAAAATTATTATTAGAGTTGGTGATATTAAAATATTTATTAACATACTTATGAGAAGTTAAACAAAATTGCTTGTTCTCTTTAGTAACAATATTTTTTATAGCATAATCAGTATTAAGATAATTATAGTTATTTACATAGTTAGAATTCCAGAATGTTCTGGATCTATAGGATTTATTATTAATATATATATATATATATATATGGCAATTCAGATTTTTGCAAATTAACGCTACTAATTAAATTTTTATTTTTATTTTTACATTATTTCTAACTGCATTTTTACTTCTGAATTTCATTTTAGTGTAGTAAGGTAAGAAAGGAGAAGGTTTTCGCTTTAAGACTTTGTCTAACCATGCAATCTAAGCCTTAAATCTATAAATTAACTAATGAATTATTGTGGTGTATAACTTTTTTTTGCACTGTTGCGATATATTTTCTATTTAATTACATATACGTGTGTGTATATTAATGTATTCATTCAATTAATGAAGTTTTGATTGTAATTCCTTGCAATTCATTTTAAAAAATTCAAATGTTAAACAAATAAATACATTTTAATACCTATATGCATATTTATCAGAGCATGGGTGCCTAAACTATGACCGCTTGTGGGCTGCATTGCCAAAATAATTTTTTTTTCTGGGTCGCACATACAATATTTTTTACAAATTGAACTAAAAATTAATTTATTTTAATAAAACTACATAGAGTTAACTTATTTTTATTATAATTTGTTAAAATTTGAATTAGTCATGAATTGGTACACATTTATTTTAAATTTGTAAAAGTTTCATTTAATTTAGTCTGGATTTCATAAAGATGGGAAAAAATCAATTTAATGAGATGAATAAATTTGCGTTTGTGTTGAATAAATAAATCGATATCTGGTTCAATAGACGAACTTGCAATTCTTAATGCATCTTCAATATGTTTGTCAGTGATCTTTGTCCTATTTTTGTTTTTTTTTTGTAAGCTTCATTCTTGGAAAATAACTTTTTCTCAAATATAATTACTGCCAAAAGCTGAAGATATTAATAAAGCATGAGTGTGAAAATGAGGAAATTTATCCCGCGGCGTAGGTAATCTTTATAAAACTCCAGTATAGAAACATTCCCAAATTTTGCTTTCTGTTGAATGTCACAACGTCACTTTGCAGTTCATTGCATTCCATTTGAAGATTTTAATGTAATTTATTTATTTCTAGAGAAACGGGGTAGAAAATATATTGAAGTACTCCTCGTTTTTTCAAAAATCTTGAAATATTCTTTTAAACTCATCAGTTAAATAGAAAATTAATGCAGCATATTTTGTGCAAACATTTACTTTTTTAAAAAAAATGTGTAAATTGAAATATTTTCATAATTTGTGTTTGGGGGGCATTTCAAAAACTTTTAGGCCGCATGCGGCCCATCGACTGTACTTTATACAAGCATGCATTAGAGTGATTTCTGTTTTACCAATGCAAAAGTTTTTCGATCATTTTCTTTGTAAATTTTCAATACTTTTTACTTTTATACATGCAAGAGATGATAAATTTCTATAGAAATTTTCACAAATTCAGAAAATAAAGCGCGTCGTTTGAATGATTTTTTTAAAAAAATATTTAAGGTATCTTAGCTACTGAAGCAAGTTAAATAAAAAGCCATGTGATTAGTTATAATACATACTTTTGTAATGCATTTTTTATACTTATCCTTCAAAACTATGAATATCATCAACCGAGAAGTTACATGACAATTTAAATCTATTTAAAATGCGACAATTTAGTTAAAATTTGACGAAAATTGTATCAAAATTCAAAATGCTCTACATACAATTCTTATTTCCGTATTTGAATTAGTTTTCAACGCGACGTATTGAATACAGTGATGAAGGCAATTAACTGTAATCTAAGATATATATATTTATACATTTTACAAAAATATACAAAAAATAGTTATATATCCAAGATAACTATAGTCCTGATAGAATAGTTTTAGCCACAGAAATACTAGGGCAAACTCCTGGCCTTAGGAACCAGGATTGCAGGTTTAAACTGTGTTTTTCGGCCAGCCAACCTTCACCTGAATTTGCCAATACTCTGGGCCATAGGGAAAGCAAGAAATTTTTAGAAAGGTTTAACTATTATTATAAATAAAACAATAAACTATTAATGTAAAACGATAATATTATAGCCTGTAATAATTACTAAAATATTTATAAATCAAAGTTAAAACTATTAGATAAAGACTTACCACGTGAGAATTATAAACATATTCCCCGGCAGTGGACCATAGCAGTAACGCAGGAAATTATTAAGTTTTGATAAAATAACATTAATACTATATATATACACATTTAAAACTCTATATTTTGTTTTAAAATTTGTAGAAAATAAAAGTACTACCAATATATATACAATTAATTTTAAATAAAATATATTATTAATTTACTTAGTTTGAGGTACCATCTATCGATAAACTGTACAACTAATAACATATTTTTATTTAACTGTTAGGTAATTTTTTATAAATTTAGAAGGGTAACATAATGTTCTATACAATGGTTCTATACAATGTTTAATAAAGTTATTAAAATTTAAATATATATTAAATTTATCACTAACTAATACGTTATTACAATAAGTATAATTGAAAATAATATTTCTAAATATAGATATAGAAAGATTGGAGTTCCAGTAAGGCACTTTAAGAATTTCAAAATTAAAATCATCTCATTTATCATAAATATTGCTATGTAATTTATAGTCCTTAACACACAATGATACATGTATATAATTAGTTTTAACTGGATTACTATTAATTTTAACTAGATTTAAGTAATTCGGATAAAAAGTAATATTGGGGTTAAAATTATTATTTTTACCAAAAATAATAAGGTCATCTATGTATCTAAATATATAATAATCATTATTAATAATAAAATTATTTTCGTAAAAGTGTAAATATAAATTAACCAAACTATTGCTAGCAGGGCCACCTTGAGGCAAACCTTTGGTTGGTTTGTGCATATATATATATATATATATATATATCAGGAAATAATTCAATGAAATGTGCTCATGAAATAATTCAAATTGAGAAAGTTAAAGACATTCTCACAACGCAAAATTGATTCAAACTTTTATACATTTACATCAGGGATGTCAAACTCGCAGCCCGCGGGCTGCACAGGACGAATATTTTTGCGGCTCAAGGGCTGTCCACGACGAACATTTTTGAGGCCCATACAATACATAGGAACATAATAATAAATAATAAAATAACAAACTGACGCAGAATAAAAATATGATAGGCAGAATTTGCTAACCGTTTCTTTTTAATTATATTCCTTTTTTTGTATTATTAAACAAAATGGGTACATTTATTTTGAATATATCACAATTAGATAAATAAGGTATCCAAGCATAAATGATATCTAAAATATATCAAAAGTTAGGGCTACTGATTTTTTGGATAGATGAAGAATGTTGAAATAATTTAAAAACATACAAACAGAATGCTTTAAGAAAAGTTGATTAAATGTTCAACTGCTAAATAGTTAACAGCAATTTGTTGTACGAAAAGCTGAAAATATAGATTATTAATAAGATATACTGTTAAATAATCAACAGTATTTAGTTTTAAAAACAACAGATTTGCATAAAGTTTATATAATCAGTGTGCAATAATCTGGGTCTCAGTTTCCCAACTCTATTATGGATTGGCGCACGTAAAAAAGTTATTTTGCTCTCGGAAAATGAGACACATAGGTTATATAGGATTATTGCTTAGTTCATATTACGCTTATTGATTTGTGCAGTTGCTCCAAGAGCAGTTAGCAGTTGGTTATCTTGCTCCAAGATTCTCAAACAATTCTGTTATTTGAAAGAAGTATTTAAATTTTTTATAAGCTAAATACCAAGACTCAAGCTTGTTTTCCGATCCACAATATGGAATCTTTCATCTCAGTTATTCTCTATCGCCATCATTTATCTTTCGCGGGTGATATAACCAAACACTTAACCTATTTAAATTAATAGTTGCAAGGAAAAGATCAGATAATTATGAACATGATTGAAATGAATAATGAAAACATTCAATTGTGAGTGAGTGAGTGAATATTAACGTCGTACTGTTCAGCTAAACAAGAGCTTTTTGGCGACGGACCTCGTAATTTTGAACTATGGTCAAATGACGAGGACAACACCTGACCTGGCACCCCCTCTCCTAACTGCCACACCACACCAACGGGAGAACGTTTGAGCTCTCGACTGATTGAACGTGCATCGCTCTCCTATCCGGTGGGTCTTTAGTGATACTGGGCTCGGCTGCCTGCCATGATCCGATACCTTAACCCAAGCAATTGTAAGTTAGTTCATTGGGAAAAGCAACCGAAAATGAAGATTTAAACGCATTTGCCGAAGTGCAACATAAACAAATCAAGTTTAGATGATACTGCATCGTATCAAAAGTATGCAGAAAATTTTTTAAATCTTAGAACTGAATTTAAAACAAGACGTAAGCATTATAATTCTTTGGGAGACAAAAATTTTTCAAGGGCGAGGGGGTCCCTGGTCGAAAGTCCCCCAACTCGGGTCATAACTCGAGACAACACCGATTCTTCTGATTTTGTCGATTTTGTTAGAAAAAAACAGTGAAAATTAAAGTTATTGATTTAATAATTAGCCTTAATTAATAAAATAAATTGTTAATTACAATAACTTAATTAAATTTTACTTCATATATATATATGAAAATTAATACGACACAATTTAGAAATAATTTTCATAAAAACACATAAGTTTTAAAAAAATCGTAAAAAATAGAAAATACAATTGTTTTGTAAAAATATTATACGGTATCGTGGCGAAATAAATGATCTTTCCGATTCTGTAATTATTTTTCGTCTGATTTTAAAAGCAAAATTGGATGGCTATTTTAAAATGGTCGTAAAAGTGGAATCTTCGCTCGGCCGAAACGGAATTGAAGTTTAGCCAAATAAACAACCCTCAGGATTAAAACAATTCGGCGTTTTAAGGTTTTTAATTAATATCTTTTAACTAATTGCAATATCGGAATATAAATGGTCAATACGGCTTCCTCAGATCATTCCCGATCTTTTGGTACCTTCCGCGAATTTCTGCCTGGTGCGGTTCGTGAGAAAATAGACGTAGATAGATTGATAGATACATTTGGTTTACCTTTGGATTTTAATATAGTGTAGATTATCATAAATCGCGAAAAAAAACTCAAGGGTTTGGGGGGAGGGGGTCCGGACCCCTACGACACCTTCTTTGTGTGAGTGTGTTTCCTTTTATTTTCTCAATAAATATAGACTTTGTCCCCAACTATATGCAAATAGAGGTGATCAAGATTCAGAGTGACTTAGATTTTAAAGCAAAATTTCTTGAAGTGGGTGTGCCTGTGTGTGTGAATTTGACAAATATTTATGAATAAAATTTAAAAATATATTCGAAAATTCGCTTAAGAAATTATTACCCTGTTTGGAAGTACTTATCAGGGCGAGTAGTTATTTTCAGTTTTGAAAGGGAAATAAGTCTCCTGTTAGGAATAGTATTAATGACACTCACCTTGGGTCAGTTTCGAAAGTAATCACTGCAAGCCGAATTTCTCCTAAATTAGGAAAGATGGAGTCTTTGTCAGGATGTAAACATTAAATTTCTATTTATTCTTTCTTTTTTAAATGTTTATTGCACACACAACGTGCTCGAAATAAACCTACGTTTATGTGAATATTGATTTTTTTTTCTGTGTATGTGGCCCCCTTAAAGTTAAACCTTGTTTATTTGGCCCAAGATAGTCTTTGACACCCCTGATTTGCATCGCAATTTAATTTTTTTTAGTAAAAATAGTTATTTTTTAAATTTATTTATCTGTTTTTATTTAACGCTTCTGAAAAGAATCTAATTCAAATAAGAATTTTTTTTAATTTTGAAGAAAGTTTTTGTTTAATATTTTCTCAGTACATTTACGTAAAGTATTCAGTTTTATTTCTAAAGGTATCTAACATTAGAAATACTATGTGTTTAAAAATTTGTTGTTGCTAATGCCATCTGTCTGACTTAGTCAGGGGGCCGCGGTAGCCAAGTGGTCTAGGCATCAGATCGTGGCTAGCGTATCATGAGTTCGATCCCAGTACCACCGTAGACCCGCCGTGTAGGGGCGCTATGCATGTTAAATCTGTCGAGAGCTCAAACGTCCTCCCGTTGGTGTGGTGTGGTAGTTAGGAGAGGGGTGTGCCAGCTCAGTTGTCATCCGCGTCACTTGACCATGGTTCAAAATTACGCGGAGCGTCCCCAAAAGCCCTTGTGTAGCTGAACAGTGGGACGTTAATATTCCCGCACTCACTGACGTAGTCAGATCGAGGCTCTCGAAAATAATCATTGCATCTGGCTAGATCGTACGCCTGTCGTTAGCCGTAGTTTTGAGTAACATGCAGGTTACAATACGATTGGGCTCGGTTCCACACAAATTTTGAGGGAGAACACCCAGAGATGTGTCAAGGGCCTCCCACCTACCTCACGAGAGGACTTGCGTCTCGACGGCTATTTAAAGTAGCCCCATGCCGCAAAGGCACTATACATTTACAAATATTAATGCCTTCTGCGGGATTCGAACCCAGGCCCTACAACACAGCAGTCAGCGTCGCTACCCACTATTTCGAATGGGCAAACGTTTAAAATTTTATTATCTATTAATAATAATAATAAATTCTCAAAAAAAATGTTCTTTTTTTTCATTTGGGGATTACCAAACTACGCCCTCCCTCACTTAAATGCTCTATCCCATCTACTGAAAGTGGCCACGCTAGCCTAGTGGTCAAGGTCATGGACTCGAGTCTGGCTAGTCTTGAGCTCAATTCTCGTGCCGCTGAAGACCCGCCGTGTAGAGAGGGCCAAAGAGCGTTAATAGTTCTGTCGAATTTCATATACGTCCTCCAGTTAGTACGGTGAGGAAGTTAGTAGAGTGCCAGCTCAGGTGTTGTCGTCGTCATTTGATTATTGTTTAAAATTGCGAGGTCTGTCGCCAATATGTAAGGAGGCAAATGAATGCTAACTGACGACGGATCTTGAAATTTCCAACCTTGCTGAAGAGGCGAGGACGACACCTGAGCTGGCAACCTTTTCTCCTAACTAGCACACCACACCAATGGGTAGACATTGAGCCACGACAAATTTAACCTGCATCAGCTTCATCTACACAGCGAGTCTTCAGTGGATCCAGGATTTGAACCCGTGACACTCCGGCCATGAGTTCTTGTTAATAACCACTGGGCTCTCCAGCAGCAGTTAAATCCTTCCACCTGATCCCTGATCACGTGTCTTCCACGACATTCAGGCGAGTTCACTGCAAAATGTAGGGGTGGTCATAATGTTTTGGCTCTTGGGTGTATATACATATAAATATATACTAGTTATTTTAGGTTTCATAACTATTTTGTGTATATTTATGAATTTTATATATATATATAGGGAGAGAGTGAACTAAGAGCAGGAATTGAAAAACAATGCCAACTTTTAAAAGTTTGCTCAAGAATATCCATAAATAAATGCTACTTTTTCTGTGCGAATTTTTTTTATATATGTCCTCGAGAATTGTTTTTAAAAACAATAACTTAATTTTCTTTGCTTTTTAGTTTTTGCCTCAGATCCAAAGGGATGGCTCCCATAAAAAATGAGCCTTTGGATAAAAATACAGCGAAGAGCTCACCGCCCACGGATACTGATGTGAAATACATCGATAGAGAAATTCCAGATGAACCGATTGACTTTTCAAAAAAAACTAAATGGACCGGCTCCCAAGATCTTTCTTCTCCATCCCCTCATCTGCTTCCCACTCCTTTGAGTTATAACTTTCCAAACAATTGGGAGCGACCATTGATATTACAACCCCCTTATACTCCCACCAATGGTCCATCAACTTCGCAAAGCTGCATACCGCTCTCTTCTGTTCTGAACCGGTTGAATAGCCCAGATAGAGGTGAATCCTTAAGAAATGGGAATAAGTCGTTACTACCTAGAAGAAAGGAGATGCTGAAGAGGTGGAAAAACAAGTCTTCTGTTGAAGAGGTTTTAAAAAATCGCTCTCCGGCTAAGCCATTTCCTGCTTATTATGGACAATTGAATGATACAATTCCGAGATTGGAGAGACAGAGTAGTGTTAGAGAGATTTCAAAACCAACACTTTCTTCAAAAAATCAGGTTTTGTTCGAAAATAATTTGAGATTCAGCAATACCGGTTTATCTAAACTAGAAATGGCAAGGGTATTGGCAGGAGAAGAAACCTCGGAGAATAGACTTATAGAGCAATTCTATTCTGGGCCTAGTGATCACCAAATATTGATGTCTGCTCCAGTAGCCAATTCTTCGTCAAGATCTAAAACACTTAGAAATGGGTCCTCAAATGCCCATAAATATCATGTATCAAGTTATACACAAAGACGGCGCTCTGATAAAGCCTCTTCGTTCTCTCAGAGCAACAGAGAAAGCACATTCCTACCAGGCCCCGAATCTTCTAACTCTTTTGAGGAAGCGCAGGGAATTCCTGTTCGTTCATCCGATTCGTCTTCGTCACCTTCCTTTCTTCCTCAACCTTTCAATGGCGTTTCCCCATTGGATCCGGGATCACAGCTTACAACCCAAAACTTTTTTGACGGATCCTTGACATTCAGGTCAGGTATCTGGGTTAATGTCACTCCACAACCAACTCATACACAGAATCAGCCAAGTGGTCATGATGAAGAGCCTGATGGTAACTGTGACGCCAAAGGCAGGGTAAAGGGCCGCGATGGCCAGAATCAACAAAATGGTCATGATGAAGAGCCTGACGGTAACTCGAACGCCAAAGGAAGGGCAAGGCGACGCAATGGCCAGAATCAGCCAAATGATCATGATGAAGAGCCGGATGGCATCTCGAACGCCAAAGGCAGGGTTAAGGGCCGCGATGGCCAGAATCAGCCAAATGGTCCTGATGAAGAGCCTGGTGGTAACTCGAATGCCAAACGCAGGGTAAAGGGCCGCGATAGCCAGAATCAGCCAAATGATCGTGATGAAGAGCCGGAGGGCATCTCGATTGCCAAAGGCAGGGCAAAGGGCCGCGATGGCCAGAATCAGCCAAATGGTCCTGATGAAGAGCCTGATGGTACCTCGAACGCCAAAAGCATTGCAAAGGGCCGCAATGGCCAGAATCAGCCGAATGGTCATGATGAAGAGCCTGGTGGTAACTCGAACGTCAAAGGCAGGGTAAAGGGCCGCGATAGCCAGAATCAGCCAAATGGTCCTGATGGCATCTCGAACGCCAAAGGCAGGGCAAAGGGCCGCAATGGCCAGAATCAGCCAAATGGTCATGATGAAGATCCTGGTGGTAACTCGAACGCTGAAGGTAGGGCAAAGCGCCGCAAAGGCCAACCCGTTCCAGAAGAGGAAAAGGATGAAAAGTATCTGAAAAAAAGGGAAAAAGGTAAGAAAGCGGCGTATCTATCACGGAAAAGAAGACGAGAAAGAGAGCTGAAAACTCAAAATGAATTAAAAAGCACAAGAGAGGAGAACGAGGTATTAAAACATAATTGTCAAGAGATGGAATATAAGCTTAGCATGGTCGAAAAGTTTAATTGTAAACCCTGTTTCCTTAAATTAAGATCATTTTCCCTAGGGCTTAATCTGATGTCACCTCAAATGGATGAGCACTAATTGTCGCATTATAATTGTTTTATAAAAAAAATTAGTTACATAAATTAGATTTTATTATTTTAAAAATAGCTTTTTGACTTAATATTTTATAAAGAAAAGATATAAATTTCTGTTTTTTAAATTAGTCAGTATATATAAATCATATTACTTATTTAAATATTTTAGTGCAATTTTATGTTTAACTATGCTGTATGCATATGTAATCATATTTAAATTTCTTCATATACTTTGTTGAGGGAGTTTTGTAATATTTAAGTTTGTTTATGAATTAATACCCGGTTTTTTTTAGAATACATTTAAAATATGTTTTGTATTTTAAAATACTTGCATTAATAGTTCTTCATCTGGGCATACGCATCAAGAAATTAGGTGCTTGATGTTAAACACTCTAAAATATTTGCATATTTTGATTATTTTAATCTGTATGCATTGCATTTTTAAATAATTTGTTGATCTTTACATGGATCAGACATTTCAATAATGCAAAATTTGCATATATATATTCTTTTTTATTTTGAAGGTGTGATTTAAATGTTTACAAATATGATTTTCAAACTTTTAATTTTCCGGAAGGACTACTGTGTTGTTCACACGCACAAAAAAAGGAACTGTTTGATGTTATTATTGTAAATATACGAGCACCTGTTAGTTTTTTAAGTCACAATATTTTGTTAAACTCATCTAATGTATATGTAAGACAAATAAACTATTATTTTATTGAACTAGTGTGAGTAAGAGTACTTTTTCTATTGAAGACATAAAATACAGTGAGAGAAGCTCTTCGAACCTCTATTAAGCGGTTTTCTATTTTGCGAACTCTATCCTACGACCAAGAACATTCTACTGCTTTCTTCGTAAAATAGCCTCCCAATAGCGAAGTATATTTTTTTTTATTTAACGAACTTTTCTCTTGTGATTTTATTTCTCCCTATATTTAAATTATTTCTGGGAATTTCATATCATTCTCTGTTCTAACTTATTTTATGGTGATCAATAACCTTCAACTGAGCCTAATTCTGCTAGACCTAAACCAATAAAATTGCTGTAATTTTTCAAAAAAAACTCAAAAATAACAGATTTTTATCAATGATTAAGGGTTAATGTGGTAATGTAGGCTTAAAAATATTGGTTATAAAATAATATGTGTTTAAGGTATCCGACTGGTTGCGACAACTTTTTTTAAAAAAATGGAGATATGTGAATTTTTTTGTTGTTTTTAGATTTTTTAGTACATTTAAGGAAAAATATGCTAAAATTAAGAAGAGAAAAATAAATTATTATAACTACAATGGGTGAAAATTCACAAAAAATAACATAAACGCGGCCCATTCTGTACCAAAGGTTTATAAACAAATTTTCAATTTTTCAATTCTGATGTGTTGCCGTGTTATTCATTGTCGAAATGACCTTCAGGATAAGAGATATTTTAATTTTTACAAAAACTAGAGCACTTTATCTCAGTTACTATATGAAATTGCTTTAAAAAAACAGTGATTATATTTACATAAGGGACTGTCAATTTTGTAATAAAACAGTGATTAATAAATCTGAAGGTGAAAACACTTCTACTATTATACAGAACTTACACAAAAAATTTAAGTTAGTTATTTTCAAAACTGTTTCAGCAATCGCTGACCCCATTTGATTATTTTCAAAAAATCACATTTCTAGTAAAACGCGTTTTAAAGTGTGGCATCTTGCTTAAAGTAATGGCATCTGCTTTTAGTAAAACATCTGTAGTTTTTGTTCTAGTGAACGGAAAATGATATATCTATATCTTAGAAGTGAGTGGAGCGAAGCTTAAATAATCCGAATGCAATAATGAATAATAAAAATGATACAATAAGGTCTGATAATAATGATAAGATATTGTCTGAAAATCTTGTAAGAGATAATTAAATATCACTGATGATAAGGAAATATACCTCGCGATATATTTTTTCTTTTATATGACCTATCGAAATCGTAGAAAGATACAAGGAAAAGAAATGTTGTCTTTTCGTTGGAACATGAAGGAAGAAAGACACATACAACTAATTTGACTATCAAAATAATAATTTATTGTTAGGAATTAGCTTCGAATTTGCAGTATTCATTTTAATCTTAAAAAATACCATGTGAACTTAATGCTTTCTTATAAAATGGCCAGTATTTACAGAATATTTATATGAAACGGTAAATTTACGCAGCACAGATTTGAATGTCATGAAATTTACTTTAAAAGATACTTACGTGTATACAGCAGATCAATTTCTCTAGAGATTAAAGGACGTCACATAAATGCTGCCATCTGTATGTTTGTATTTTTCAACTGTTGGAAGCATATCGTGGTATTTTGGCGGCGTCTTGATTTGAAGAAATTGGTCGATGGTATAATACGTACTCTGAAAAACTACATACCGTCAGAGCTTGCTCAATAGTTTATTAACGTCTCATTTCAAAGCTAAGCCATTACTATTGCCCTGAGGCCACGGTAGCTTAGGGGACAAGGTAACGGACTCATGTTCGGCATGTCATGAGTTGGAGCCTAGTAGCAATGACTGAATATTAACATCACACTGTTCAACTACTCGAGGGCTTTTAGCGACGGACCTCGCAATTTTGAATCTTAGTCAAGTGACAAGGATGACACTTGAGCTGGCACCCCTCTTTCCTATCTACCACACCAACAGGAAGACGTTTGAGCCTCGACAGATTTAACGTGCATCGCTCCCCTATACGGCGGGTTTTCAGTGGTACAAGACTAAATCATAACCATCCGGAATAATGGCACAAAAAACATCTAAAATTGTACCAACTTTTGTTGGGAAAAAAACTGCAATACTGAGATCCTACAGTAAGATCATGGGAGTCAGTAGCACACAGAAAATTTTTTCAAGAAGGGGCCCATGGTTGAAAGTCCCCCAACTCGTATCATACCTCAAGACAACACCAATTGATTCTTCTGATTTTGTTAACAAAAAGCAGTAAAAGATAAATTATTGAATTTATAATTAGCATTAATTAACAACATAAACTATTTATTTCAAGTGCTTAATTAAATTTTACGTTTAATATATATAGGATTATCATCGACCGAAAAAAAAGGGCTTTGGGGGGGAGGGGTGTCCGAACTTCCAGGGCGTACCACTGTGTGCACCACTGAAGGGAGTAGCGACCGTCGTATCAGTCCCCAAGTTACAGGAGCCCCACCATAAGCGAGAAAAAAGTTGTTAATATACTTAGGGTTCCCCCCAAAGGGTGGGCAAACTGGGACGTCTTAAGACTTTTCAAGGCCCTAGGCCCCTATGCAAAAGTAGGCCCTACCTGCGATTTTTAACAATGTATAATATACAGCATGCATTGTCAAATACTCGTACAAACAGTAATTTAAAACAAATAAATGTGCATGACTCACAAATTTCAAAGACCTAGGCACAAACTGGCACGGTCGATGTCCGCATTTCAACTAAATGAGCTGAATGATTACTTATGGTATTAGGCCAAGGCCTAGACGGTAATCAAATAATAATACAGTCTTACTTATTTTGCCAGTTGACATAAAGTTTGAAATTCTCTGGGTTTTTTTTTCCTTCTAAGAATATGTTTGGGAATAATATTTGACCATTAAAATTATCCGGATCATGAGTCGAGAATGGAATAAGGGCCCCTCCACAAGAGTGAGACCCTGGGTTCGGGTCCAGTTGGCCCATGCTTTAAGACGTCCCTGTATGCAAGATATTTTGATACGGGGCCCTACAAACGACTAGCTCCACCAGTGATTAAGATCCTAAAGATTTAACACTTATCTGACATTTTTCCAACTCGAAGCAAATTACATTTCAACACTCAAACTATTTTTTCTGATTTATTGTAAAAAAGTTCCTTGTAAAGCTGTTCGCCTGTTTGACTATCAAACACCTTCATTCCATACGGGTACTCTGTAAAACTGAAACTTAAAATGGAAGTCTTGTAACGTAAGTTATGGAACTGCTTACTCAAGTTTTTAAGAACACGAAAAAACTCGCTTGATAGAAATAGCAACCTGGTTAGTGCCTCATTATCCATTAGCAAAGGCAGTAATATCTTAGAAACTCCCCCCCCCTTTTAATTCTTACTATTAGTTCTTTCTCTCCCTATATATATATTCATTTATTTATATATCTTGTTAAAATTTTCGATCTTTCATAAAATACTTTCTATTCATCCACACACACACATTCAAGTTCAAATACATTTTTTTAAACTTGTAATGGATGATACTTGATGTTAATACACTTGATGTTATTTAGTTTCTTCAAATATTAATTCATTAATTAAATTAAAAAATGAATGAATAGTAACAAAACTAATAGTCCAACAGCATATATAGAAAAGAAAACCGAAATTATAGAAAACGGGACGTCTGCATCTTGCTCTTTCATTTATTTTACTCATCTTTAAAACCTTAAATGGCCTTTTCTTAGGCTTTTATTTTCACGATCATCGTGAATTAAAAATGCTGAGGATTTTTTTTAATTCGATACAAATTTTCGAGACTTTTTCTGATTGTTTTGTATAATATATTAGATGATTCTTTAGGCGTTGATAGGCGACTATCGATGTGGATTTAGGAAAGGATGATCTACAACTGAGCAAATTTTCAACTTAAAACAGATTATTGAAAAAATGAAGAGAATTTGGAATTGAGACTCACAATCATTTATCGATTTTAGAACAGTATATGATTGCATTAACAGAGAATTTCTTGGAAATCCCTGAAAAAATTGTTGCACTGAAACTTTGACCTCAAAGAAACCAAAGTTCAAATACGCATACAAAGTGACACCGAACAGCTTGAGGTGAAATAAATTATAGTTTGAAAAAAACTAAAAAACACGCTAAAAAACTAATACTGAATCGAACTAAAAAGTAAAAAAATAATTCTTAATAAAGAATAAAATGATTAACGTGGAAATGAATGTCATTGGGGGTAAAAGCGTGGGGTGCTTTGTACTACATTTTTACACTAATTCAGCTTTTCGGAATAGAAGTTAGAAATTATAACAATTGATACACATTTATAGAACACCCTGGTTATTGAGCATTTTTACGAGTTAAGACTCCGTTAAAAAAGCCATTCGAGGTCTTTTTGTATTATGAGAATATTTTAAACCTTTGTGAACTGACGGTACTTTCAAGTAACAATTTAATTAGTTAGCTCTAACGGAATTAATTTTCCAAATTAAGTATTTTATTTATGTATATCCCTTAATTTTCAATGTAGTTATTTAAAAAAAAATATATTGCACGAAAAAATTGCAGTAAATCATGCGGTAGATAAAGGTTTAAGTATTAATAAGTTCTATGGTGACCCTTCCCCCCACAATGCCTTTTTAATCTGAAACTGCGATAGATCACAATACCAGTATAATCAAAATAAAAAAAATTTGATAACTGATTTTTTCTTTTATTTAAGATGGAACAATTTCACATTAGCGGATGCTCATTGACGGAATCGAATTATAATGTAGCTTCACCATTATTGTGACTACGGGTTTGGGAATAAAAAAAAACCTTAATACATGCTCATCTGGATCCAGTTATCAAAATCACCAGCTGTTAAAAATATTACTGATTTAAGTGGGTTGAGAAAAATTGTTGATATAACAGAAACGCGCTTCGAGACGTTTTCTCAGAGTCATTAAAACTTGAAACGGAAACACATACAGTAGAACGTCGTTTAGCCGAACGTTTATTATCCGGAGCATCAAATATCCGCACTAAAGTCCGGATCAGTTTTCGAACAGTGCAATGCTGAACATTTGTTTTCTGTGAGGCCAAAATTGACGGGAAAACCCAAGGTGAGGGATATTTGGGGAACTTCAGCTGTGTGATTTGGTAAACATCTGCGTGGAATATTAGGTCAGTTTGTTTCGAAGTGAAGTGGTGATACGTGCTCTTTTGTTGAGTTTTGTTGATGTTGAAACCTGAATGGCATGCGATGTAAAAGACTGTGGATTTCAAATGCTAAATGATGACGAGATTGTGACTTCTATGCAAGAAGAATCCAACCCTGTCGACGAAGAAACGGATGAAGACGAGGACAACAACAACGAAAGTAGAAAATGCTGACGTGTTTTTTGCTTTAGAGACAGCTATGGAGTGGTACGAACAACAATCAGAGTGCTGTTCTATTCAATTACTGCTGCTGAAGAGAATCAGAGATCTTGCATTAAAAAAATGAAGGTGTACAATGGTACAGCAAAAAATAAGTGATTATTTTCCCCAATTAAGGTAAAATTGCGACATTTTGCCCCTATTTGGCTTTCTCTTCAAGCACATTTCCTGCATGTGATGATTTTCAATATTTGTATAGTGTCCAGTATCATATATTGCATGGATCGCATTTGGTTTTCGGTTATCCGAACAATCGCTTATCCGAACGGTGTCCGGTCCCAATTGATTCGGATAAACAACGTTCTACTGTATTGGAATCTTTTAACTAAATCACATAAATTAACGAAAAAGTTTGTATTGAATTTCTACAGAAATTTTTCACGATTATAATTTAAAAAGTTTATTAACCTTTCAGACATAGAATTACAATCTACAGAAAGAAAAATTTTTTATTACTTAACTAATCAGATAGATACCAAAACTTAAGAAGTCTAGAAATAATTTTTTTTAAAAAAATGAGCATCGCAAACAGTGGCAAATTTATAGAAAGCATAAACTATGAATCCAGTTCTAATTATAGCTGTGTTTTTTATGGTAGTACGGAACACGAAATTTGTGAATGTGAAACTATTGAGGCAAGGAAATACTTTCGGATCTCGATTTCACGATCCCCTATTTAATGAATTTAACGGTTTCTTTCCCCCCGATTAAGATGGAAGCAAACCCCTCTGTTTAATGAATAAATAAGCGAGTCTTACAGTAGTCGCCTATGATGTGTAACATCTGACATGATATCGTGGTGAATATGCAATAGTAACTTAAATCCTGAAAAAAATGAATCGGAAAGGATTGGAAATAATTTTCTATCGATATCTTAAATGAAAATTTTATTTAATCAACACAAGGAGTAATGCAATTTTTTTTATCAAAAATAATTATTTTTGTTCAATTTGGGGAAGAGTTGAGACTATAGGCTTATAACTAAAATATGACACATATATATATTTGTGATTTCAAAGTATTTAAAAACGCTTGGAAAAACAGCGTCAATAACAATATCACTGTTAGTTGTCTAAACATTTCGATCTGTGTTCATTTCGAGCTTGAGTTCATCATTCAAAAAAGTTATGAGCAGCTCAGCTTCTGGAAAACTGAATTTAACTCTAAAAAATCACCACACAAAAACATGGGAAGTGAGTGAAAGATTTTTTTTAAAAGAGCAGAACCACCTTCGGTATATGGTAAAAGTACAAAATGCAGGAAATCTTTAATATTTTGAACCGTTTGATTCGGAGAAATGTATACGACCACCAAAATCACTGTCCTCAGATTTCAAACACCGCGAGGCCACGAGACTTTGACAATGGAGTGTAAGAATCGCAAGTTTATCCTGGATGAAGTCTAATAATACTTGATGGTATATACGAAGAGGATTTAGAGTCAAGAAAATGAAACCGAGTTTTTGAATTCGAACCTTTTGAAATGCTCAATTTAACAGTATAAAAAAAGCTGGCCGCTTGATGGCTATTAGAGATGGATCCCGATGCGAGGGTAGCGAAGGAGAACACGAAGCGCGCTGATTGGTCAAATCAAATAAAGCGCACTTCCCCGACTTCCTGTTACACGTTTCCGTCCCTTTTCACGGAATCACTCCTACTAATTTCCAGCAACCGAGAGGAAAGATGTTACACATCAAAAACCCCGATTTAAAGAAATTATTTCAATAACTGAACATTTTTTTTTATTGGTTTGCGTTAGAAAAAATTAGATTTTTTTTTCTTCAAATGGAACCCTTTTTTGTCCAGAACCGAAAAAGATTTGTCTTGAAGATAGAAAATTTCGGAAAGAAAGAGTGCAAAGCGTTATTAGACTTTACACGTACAGATGAGTCATCAGGGCAATTGTGTGTTTTTAGTAGGACAGGAAACTACTTTCTTATCTCCTCCCACTCCCCGACGCAGGGGATATTTTAAGATTTTGACGATCATGTTACGTTTGATGACGGATTGCATATCTGTGCAACTGGAATTCAGAAATTTGTTTATTTGTTGGAGATAATGAATAGCGATTCTGATGCAGAAATTGATAATGGAATTCTTATAAAAAAATTTTACGTTTTCTAATGTTTTACATTGTTTGGAAACTGTGAAAACATACCTTATGCAGCAGGATGTAAATACTACAGTATTTTCTTCTATGCACTCAAATTCGAAAAAAGAACTTTTTCAAGTCAGAAATCAAAAAGAGTTTCAAACAACTGTTAGTCAGCATTTTAAAATTTCCAATTAACCCGGCACTTCTAGCGCAGGGTGTGTCATACCCATTGTCTAACTATTTTCAACGCTCCTTCAAACCTTTTTTGGAAAATGGATAGTTTCTCCTTAAGGTCCTATCCTTTGAGGGGCCTTAGCTTGTAGGCGAATGCTAAATATGTATTTTTGGATATATCGCCTTTTCGGGTATGTCATACCCTGCACATGAATCACTTTTACAGTTCTGAATGCACGAGCACGTAATAAATCTTCCTTATGCTATGGCGTATTATTGTTGTTATGGTGAAAGAATGTGATATTTAAGTAATTTAATAGATACAGTATTTAATAGATATGGTACAACAGAATTTTCGGATGAAGAAATTCTCTTCGTGGTTATGATGAGGAAAAATCAAACGATAAAGAGTATAACAGCAAATGTGATTCCTCCACTGAAATCAATCCAGACTTAGAAAAGAGAGACACTGTTAAAATTAAATGTTTTATATGTAGAGACATAAAAACCTTTCGTAAGAACGTAATTTTAAAGGAGACAACTGGTACACATCTTATCCACTTCCAGATGAACCTTTGGGAAAAAAACTATTGCTAGAACAAAATAAAAGAAAAAAAAAGAAATTCTAAATTTTTTAAATTTAAAGAATAGAGAAGTTTACTCCTATTTAGTTTGAAAATGATACAGATTTAAAAAAAAAAACAAGATATCCATCATTGGCATGGCCAAGTAATTTTAGCGCGTTTTTCACATGTTGTATTTTACAATAATGCAACTAATGAACTAAATTTAAAAAGTAAAATCAGAGCCTTTTATATACTTGTTTTCTGAATTTTTTTTGTGAAGATTTCCTCATTTTTGGGAAGATTTCCTCCAAAATGCAGGTAGATTTTTTTTTATAAAAAAACTTTTTGCAAACAAATTTACTAGGTAAAATTTGAGAAAATTTTGTTATAAACTAGCGAAATTCAGGAAAATTTGTAGGAAAATTCGGGAAAACTATGGGAAAATTTAAATACGATTCGACTCATCTAGGGCACAAATGTGACCCAATGCCGAAAACCCGAGGCCAATGGGTTGCTTATTGGCTGAGAAAAAGTTACGACAAAATATGGAACGAAGACGAAATTTGCGTCCTAGTAGCGCTTTTGTTCCACTACGTGAAAAACGCGCTAATAAGATCCAGCGAAAACATCGCCCTCACTCACAACGAGATTAAAGGAGTGTATAAACAATGCACTAATGGCCTTATAAAAAGAACATTAAAACTAAATTTACTTGTGAAAAATGTAATAAACATGTTGTATTTCCCACTTTTCTTCCTTTTTAACCCTTTTATACAAACTGTATGGTAAAAACTCAATGTAAACACCCCTTGGGTATGACAAACCCTGCGCTAGAACTTTAGGTCGTCTTTTTCACGCGATTGATGTCGAGTTAAATGGTGTATAAAAATTCACTGATCGTATTTTTAACTGTTGAATAAAAAGTGTGTAAATTATAGCTATGGATATTTTTTTTGTGTTGTTGCGTATAACAGAATTTCCAAACTGTAAGAGCAAAAAATTTGTATTTTATCTGAACCCCGATATCACGAATAACCCCGATTTATCGAACAAAATGTTCGGTCCCAATGGGTTCATTAAAATGGGGGTCGACTGTATTAGTTTATATTAGCAGGGACGTCTTAAGACTTCTTGGGGCCCTGGGCCCCTGCTCAAAAGTAGGCCCTACCTATGACCCTTAAAAGTACGCAGTACATAGCATACGTTGTCAAATACTCGTACATAACATACTCGTTCAAACAATAATCCGAGACAAATAAATATGGATGACTTAAAATCGCACAAACCGGCTTGACCAACTGCCTCCTTTTGACGGCACGAGTAATGATGGTGAATGGTGGTATAGATCTAGGTCTGAGCATGGACGACGGTCAGCACATGTAGCCAGGGCATATCGTCCGAAATTCCAGGTTTTTCGAAGAATACAATCGGAAATAACATTTGACCGTTGAAGTTATTCAAATTATGATCTTATTAAGGCTGTCGAGAACGAGACGAGGTTCCTTTTACGGCCGAGGCTCTGGGCAGTGGCGTAGCTACCAATGGGTTAGGTGGTGCCATGCACTGGGGCCCTCAAGCTCAGGGGAGTCCCTTGGACCCTGACCACCAATCAAGCCAAATTTGCGATGATTTCTCCCAAATTTAAGAGGTGGCAACAAAATAAAAGGATGCAAAAAAAAAAAAACACACACACACAATTTGTAGGGAATTCCCCTAATTTCTTTTCGTAGTTTGTTCAGTGTTGCGAATTTTATTTATTAATAAGTTTGTTATTTTCAATTTTTTTCACTTTTCTATAAACTTTTGCTTGAAAATTGTAATATCTGTCGGTTTTGCTTACCTCTGAAACCCCTTGTCTACCCGCAAACCCGGCTAGGTATGTGGGAGAAACTGAATGATCAACAGACATCATTTCAATCTAATTAATTTATTGTTATCAAAATATCAATCTAATTAAGATAGGTGATCAAATAGTAGAGCGCGGTGGTGAGATTCACTAACACGGGGATGATACTAAGGACCCTCAACTGAATCTACGATAGCTTTAATACGTTCAATATAAACTGCGTCGCACACTAATAAGCTAATTTCTAATTAAACAAGCTCACGATCCCTGTACTTTTTATGCAGCGGATCCTATACTTGAATCTTTCAGGAGATCTTTATCGGGATTTGATCAATGTCGTCGGATCCACTCTCCGTAATCCGTTTTCCTCGACAACTCAAAGATATCTTAATAATCACATATATAATATATATTTCAATCTTCAACAAACAAACTAACTCGCAAACTCTTTGCCAACTCCTACTTGCCAACTCCTACTTGCCAACACCAATTTGCCAACCCCAACTTTCTAACTCTCAAACTCGCGAAAACAAAATTTATATAATATACTTCATTTACATAATCACGCTTTCTTGGTCGGCGAAAGTTGGTTGAATTAAAAATATTTTCCCCCAGAAGAGTCCCCAAGGTGTTAATATAGTCACGGCTAGATCCATCACAAAATAAATTTCAAGTTCTATAAAAAAATCCTACCCTACTTATTAGATCTTAAACCTGCGCTAGAAGCAATTCCTTCCTAGTTACATTCTAATTTTAATAACAATGCGATTCGTAATAAGCTAGTTACCTGTTTCAATATTTTGCTATCTTCTTGTATATGCTGATGTAATTCCCCCCCCCCCTCCTCTGCTCTTTGCAGAGGTTTTTTTTAAATAATTATAATAATATTGTATTGCAGTTTCTTGTTCATGCATATTTTTTGCATCATTTCCCGTCTATCTTAGTGGACCATTTTGTTGCTCTCAGCCCTTTGGTTGATGTGTGTATGTGTGTGTGTGTGTGTGTGTGTGTGTCAGTTCGATCCTCTGGAATAATGACGTTTTGTAGCGTATATAACATTACGTTTCTGATTCCTTTCAAAGTAAGGAAGTACTCGAGCACATACGAATTGTATTGGATAAATTATAAAATTAAAATTATGGATACAAAAAAAAAGAAAAAGAAACCTATTGGTGCGTTTAAGCGCAAACAACGCTAGAAAGAGAAGATAGTAAATAAAATGTGTAGCTTTGTATATTTAAAATATTCATATATTTTCACTTGATAAAATCCAACCAATGTAGGGCCCTCATTTTTTATGTGTAACATCTTTCCTCTCGGTTGCTGGATATTTGTGGTAGTGATTTCGTGAAAAGGGACTGAAATGCGTAACAGGAAACTGGGGAAGCGCGCGCTATTTCATTTGACCAATGAGCGCGCGCGGTGGTGTCGATCGACTTTGACCTGTCCCCCCTTTATAGTTTTTTTGCTAATGATGACCTGTTTTGGGCAGCGGAAGGCTAACACACTAAAATATCCATCCCTATGCTAGTCCTATGCTGCCATTTGTTGGATGATATGGGGTTGATAATAGGGGGATCGATAATACTACCTGTTTGGTTGGAAAGTACAAGGACTCACAGAGGCGGATTAAGGTAGTTAGAGGCCCCTGGCGGTAAAAGGTATGAGGCACATGGGCTCACAAGAACCACTAAAATAATGAAAAGAGTCACTTTTTAAATTCTAAAAATAAAATGTATTGATTACAATAAAACTCATCGGCTAAAGAAAAATCTTAACTGTATACAAAAAAATTAAGAGCTTACAGTTTGATTTCTCTTTGGGAAATTCATCAATTATTTTTACCATATCCATTTTGTCCAAAACATTTTATTCTGTATATAATATGGCTAATTCTGTATATATATTTGGGATTGGGGCCCAAACTTGAGTTTGTAGGGGGGGCACTAATATTCTTGGTTACGCCACTGGCGGAATTCATCAAGCTTGGGGCCCCTGGCGGCCGCCAGGTCCGACACCCGCTTAATCCGACACTGAGGACTCAACATCCCTAGTCCCCCCCCCGGACAGTATTTTGGCAATAGCTCGACACCCGAGCCTCTCAATCCACTCGGACCTAGCTTATTCGATCTCCCAGCCTTCATTGTATATTCTCACCGAATTTCTTGCTCACAGGGCTATTCCTTGTATTTTATTTCAACGTTTTAAACTTTTTAAAACTTATTAAACTTTTTTAAATCTATAATATCTTGAAATTTATTTGAGTCTCTGCTTTGAGATTTGAACCACAGGTTCCCCTAGGCGAGACCCATCCATTTATCTACTTAGCCCTCTTTTGGTAGGTCTAGGGGAGCTCCAGCACTAAAATATTCCATGTTATTTCTATGAGGTTGGGTAAAAATTTTGCTCCCTCTTTGGGGGAGCTAGGGTCTTGATATTTGGAGGTACGATAATATTACGTCATATCACGAGATATACGATACGATGATGAGATACGATGCCCCACTACTATTTTATTTAACTATTTTAACTTTTTAAAATCGCAATAACTCTGAGGTTTTTTGACGTCACACTTGGAATACTCACGGCCCATCCATGTGACCTATCTGACAAGGCCCTCATCTAGCTACAAAACTATAGTTATCACAAGTCTCCGCTCTTCCCCAAATTGAACAAGAATAATTTTTTTTGATAAAAAAATTGCATTACTCATTTTGTTAATTAAATAAAATTTGTATTAAAGATATATTATTCGATAGAAAATTATTTCCAATCATAGCCGATTAATTTTTTTCATGATTTAAGTTACTATTGCGTATTTACCACGATAGCATGTAAGATGTTACACATCATATGCGACTACTGTAAGGCTCGCTTCTTTTTTTTTTCTGCACCAGGGCCTTTGGATACCTTGCTTCGCCACTGGCCTTGGGCCCATGCCTTAAGACGTCCCTGTATATTAGAGAATTGTTTTGAAAAGTATCACTTAGCTCGCGTTTCTGCAAAATTAAACTCGAACCCAATAAACATTTGTAAAAACAAAGATATAACTACTACTTCTTTTGCTGAGATAATTTTCGAGGGATGAATCACTGTTGGTAGAGAACGAAGTTTGAAAGGAATCCTGTAGAAGGGTGTAATTTGAGCCCGCCGAGGTCAAAGGGTCCTTTTACTTCAAACCACATGCCACAAAACAGAACAGAAGGGGGCAACTCTTTTGTGTAGCAAATCTCCTTTTTCTTCTAAAACCCTTTCATGACGAAGAGGAAATAATTTTCACCTTTTTTTTTTTAAATTAATGATTGTCATATTTTATTATAACCATATCTGCATTTTTTTTTATACTGAATATAAAAATTAATCTTTTTACCGAAAGCAGTTATGTAAACGGGAATTTATATATATTTAGAACACTGGTTCTCAACCTTCTTTCTGTTGCGGTACGCTTTTAACGATTTCAAAAATTGGCGGCAACTATTAATAAAATAACTTTAAAAGAATCTTACTTATATGTATAATACACTATGTAGAATAGTTTAGGATGAATTTTCAATGTCAAATATACCACGAATAATATTTTATTTCTATCAAACGGCCAAACGCGATTCGATTTCGGTGTCCCCCCCCCTCAGAGTGTAATTAAGACATAAAAAAATTAGAGGCACACAAAAGTGGCTTGGCACGGTGGTTGATTTAGAAGAAAAAAAGAATTGCCAAATCAAAAGGCGCAAATGATAAAACATTCTTCGTGCTGAATTCGTATTCTTATTTCAGTTTTTTGTGTCGTGTAATATAATATATTACTGCGTTTTCTTCAAATGTTTTAAGTTATTCGGTAAATAATTTTCTGAAATAACAGAGTCGGATTAAGTTAGTTGGAAGCCCAGGTTTGGTAAAAGGTTTGGGGCCCATGGGCTGAAAAGTAGAAAAAACTGAAATAGTGAAAAGATCCGCTGACCTTAAATTCTCAAAATAAAATGCGTAGTTAAAATTTTAAAAAAATCGATGACTCAAAAAAATTTTTTAACTTTATTTTTAAAAAATTAGAAACTTTACTTAAAAGCTTCCAATTTTACTATAAAACTTTACGTCTTAACTTCTCCTTGGCATGTTCATCGATTATTTTTGCAGTATCTATTTGGTCCAAAACATCTTGATCCAATAGCCATGCTGTTCAGTTCGTCTTCTCCCATACTACATAATTTTAAACGCGCTTTAAAACTGAAAAAGATCTCTCTCCTGCTGCATTTGATATATGTATAGATAAAAATATTTTAAAAAGTATCTCTGCATTAGGGAAAGTCGAGAACATTTCTTTTGATATCCAAGAATAAATGATCCAATGATTACGATATTCTGTGACGAATCTATACGCGACCTTCAACTAACTCCTTTTGGGCAAGCAATTTTAACCAATCTTCTCCTAAAAGAAGAAAACGTGATATGCAAATTAAGTTTAATATATATATTCCTTCTTCCCGAGTTTGAGAGTTAGGGAATTGTGAGTAGATGAGAAGTGAAGTGAATTGGCAGTGAAGTGTATACTTAAACAAAAAGTAAGAAAGCCAGAAGTTTAGACAGCAAGAAAGTGATAAGATAAGCTAACCAGAAGTGTTAAAATCAACTTGAATTAAATAGAAGACTGCATGAGTTCAGGTACTGTGACCTTAAATTAAGTTGATGTTTAGAGTATTAAACTAATAGTGGTCCTTAAATACGTTAGCTCTGTATAAAGTAATATTAAAGGAAGAGCCGCAGTATTTAACATATTTTCCCCAAACGCGAATCTCGTCTCTCTCTCGCGCGTGCTCTATTACTGAATTGAATTATCTTATTTAGAGTGTTATTTGTGTTTGAGTTGTTTATAGTGATAAATAAAATAACTGGAATTCATTATGTCGTATGATCCTTTAGCTCCTTCCACACCTTTAGCTGGGTCGCATGGTAGAAGGGATATAAACATGTTTCAATTCAGGAATGAAACTTGATACGCCGACAAAAAATCTTTTGGATTAACAATCAAGTGGATACCTGGTTAGTATTTGTTTCTCAAAATAAGAAATTCTTTGTGAAATAAATGTGTTTTGGTTATTATAAGACTTTTAAATTATATTAATAAGATTCAACTTGGCTATTTTAAACCAATACATGAATACGAAACACTGTGACAAGACTAAAAAAGTTTAGACAAAACATTTCCATTTTCCCCAGGTAATATACTTCATTTAGAAGAAAAATCCCATTTTTTGCAACGGATGTAACAAATTGGTGCCAAAAATGATTAGTTTAACACAATCACAATGCCATCAATATGAAGTATTCATTACATTCTTGTGAAATTTTCAGTAAAAATTTGCAATGCTGCTATTACCGTTATACATTACTAGACCATTTACATATTCATACACAGTAGTAATTTTATATTTGGGAAATATAGACTTTCTCAAACACTAGCAACTTAAAGACACATTTGTATATTCGTACTAATGAAAAGCTTTATGATTGTAAAATTTGCAAAAATTATTTCGCTGAGATTGGTAGTTTCAGGGGTTCACCCATGTGACGATCTGTTTTTTAAGCATTATTAGGGAATTTTTTTTTTACAACCAGTAAAATGTTAGAACTTTAAGTTATTTTATCATTTATTTATATATATTTTAAATGTTTATCCATAAATATCCAACTGAACGTGAGTTACAACGCTTTGAACACACCCGCCTCGAAAAAATGGACGCTCCTTGATCCGCGATTCCGTTTGATTGTCATATCTGAAATTAAAAAAAAATTAATAGCATTTTAATCTATAAGGCTAAATGCACAGAATGGACTATATTCAATTGAAATTATCAAAAATTGGATTTTTGGTAGACCTCCGAAGAAAAAGTTTCGAATTTCATGGGTTCTTTTTGTTATGTTTTTTAAAATAAAAAACAGAAATATTTTGAGGATGAATGATCGTAGTTCATTTGATGCGTATATATATGTGCTGAGTCTACGCTACAAATTTGAAGTCTTTCGGTCAAACCTTTCTTGAGATATGAGGGAAGAAAGTTTGAAAAACACAGTTTTGAGAAAAACGCGTTTTAAGTTTCATGTCCGATTAAACCAATGAAAATCCTAATTTACCCTCAATCGGCGATGCCTGGTGGCGAAGACTAAAACTAGTTCGATGAAATATTCAATAACTATAAACATTTCCTTTTAAACCTCAACAAACTTGCATAGAAGGGTGAATGGTATCAAGCCGACTGTACACAATAGGCCCAGTCTTCGATTGCCGACTCAGCGCTCCGAAAAGCTGCTCTTTGAACACTTGCTTCTTTATAACGACTTCGAGTTTTGAAAAGTCCCTTTACCACCGTATTCCAGACATGTTAAGAACACACAATTTATGTTTTTTTTTTTTTTTTTTTTTTTTTTTTTATTTTTTGAACCCATTACATGGGTTAACCCCCTTAAAAGTACATTTACGAAGTCATACTAAGGAAAAACCTCCCATTTGTGAAATATGCAATAAGGTTTATTCTCGCTGTTTGTTCTTAAAAACTTATTGGCGTTCACATGCTTCAGAAAAGCCTTATATATTTGAAATTTGAAAGGAATTTTTTTCTCGAAATTGTCTTTTAAGAAAAGCATTTGAATGTCCATAGTGAAACACGCCTTTGTGTTGTTTTTCCAGCAGTGATATACTGCTTGTGAAAAATAGTTTTACAGGGAAAATGTGCTGCACTTATAGCGCATGAACACACGTATACGTATTTTGAACACTTTTCCTTGAAAGCCACCATTCTGTACAATTTTTACTTAGTTGCCATAGCAACGGCTCCGAACAATTTTTCCCAGTGTGCTGAAAGAATTGCTCCAAATAAAAATTGCTTGAATTTCCAGCCAATTGTTCTTCGACTCCCTACGTCAAAAAACAGATGATGGTAAAGATGGTAGCCTCGGCTTCGTCCAAACGCATCAGAAATGTCGTATAATATTTTAATGGCATATAATATTTTAAACAGTATGATGCTCCATTTCTGTTTGCGACCGTCAAAAAAAACCGAGAGCGGAATAAAAGAAATAATATTCGATGTTCACTTTCCGAAGCAGAAAAATCAGCGAGTAATTTTTGTGAAATTTACATCATTCGTTGGAGGTGATGAAACATGCAAATCATTAGCATTACTGCGCAGAAGCACGTCACGATCGACCGTAGTTCCACCCGCAAGCGCTATATATAAGGAGAGAAAAAATCGGCAATTTGGAAGTACGGTTTTTTTTTTTTTTTTTTTTTGCGTAATTTGCTAACCTATGCCTTGTGGAAGACACCGAGCGTCTTTTGACCAAGTTTCTGAATTCGATTGAGGAAGAATAGTAGCCTATACGGATTGCGGATTATCCTTCAGAGAAATCGCTCAACGTGTTGAACGAAACCAAGCAACTGTGATGC
This sequence comes from Trichonephila clavata, assembly GCA_019973975.1. Classification (NCBI taxonomy): domain Eukaryota; kingdom Metazoa; phylum Arthropoda; class Arachnida; order Araneae; family Nephilidae; genus Trichonephila; species Trichonephila clavata. Next base: position 3,137 of record BMAO01031874.1, on the reverse strand, counting down.
AGATCTGTCATCGCTGGATGCAGGGAAAAAAGACGGACCGATGAGGACGATCGCACCCACCTCATTGCACCACTGCCCGTGAATATAGCAGTACTGTGAGCATGGTAGTGATGGATCGCGCAGCCACATAACGAACCATAGCACACCAGATTCAGTCTGTTACGTATCATCCGGTGTCCATTCGACACCGTTTGCAGCAGAGTGGAATGCCCGCAAGGTGTCCATTGCTTCGTTTACCCTGGACTAGAAACCACAGGGGTTTGCTCCACCAATGGTGCGATGAACGGCCAGCATAGGCAACGGAATGGAACGACATTGTGTTTACTGTCGAATCCAGCTTCTTCCTGCAACATAACGATGGTCGGATTCGAGTTTGGAGACACCGTGGTGAGAGGCTGCTGAACTGTTGCGTTAAGGTGCCTGACTAGTTGCGGAGACATTTTTTTGAAATTTTGCTGAAAATTTACTTTTAAACTCATTTTTTGTTTGCTTATAAATGAAAACTAATAAAAATAGCAAAAAAAAAATTCTTTCAGTGTATTTTTTTTAAATATGGCCAATTTTAGGCTTAAATTAGACGTTATTTGCACGTTACGTTAAACATAGTAAAATAAATTCTAATGCATAAAATTTTAAAAAACCCATATAATTTTACTCAGAAAACAGTTACTAATGAACTGACCTAATATCTTTGAAAAATTTTAATTTATTACTGAACTAGAGGTCAAAAAGTGCAACGCAATGCAAATTTTTCAAAAATTTCACATTTATCACGCAGAAAAAAAATTATAAAAAAGGTAAACATGCTGTTTTTTCTTAATCCCTACGTCTCTGCATACATACTATAATAATGAACCATGATACAAAATTTCAAACAATTATCTACAGAACTTTTTGAGATATCATGCTTACCGTGTTGTAAAATATCAAAAAAGCTGTTTCAGAGAAAAATGCATTTAAAGATTTAAAATTCAAAATTTAAAAAACTATACTGCTAAAAAACTTAAAACCTCTCTATATCAAAAAAACAAACCTTTTCAAAGCAATTATGAATATTATATACTTTCTTCAAACTTTTATCTTTTAATATTTTTAACAATTTATAGTGTCAAAAAGCTTTTTCTTAAAGTCTAAGTACATAGTTTACGAACTACAGATTAGACATATAAAATGCACTTTAAAAAAACCTTATTGCATTAAAAAATAAAAATATTTTACATAGAAAAACAAATATATATTCTACCATATTATTTTAGAAGTTGAGAAATATTTAATACAAAATATATTTGTGTTGTTTTACTCGTAAACATTCACGAAAAAGCTCTTAAAAACATTGTTTATCACAAAGGTTATCATAAATTAGAAATAAAAATCATGCAAAGAAGTACTTTAAAAACCCTCCATATGAATATACTAAGCCTCTGTTTTTTCATTCTTAGTACTTTTTGTTTTCCTTGCTGCTTTTCTTTTTTTTCGCGACAATTTTGCAATCGGTGAAGAGTGTCTTAAAGATGTTGAAATCCGTTGTTTATCAAATTTAACTAACTCTTGAACAACACTTTCAGGAAGGGAACATTTACATTTCGAATCACTGATAATATACCAGCATAACCAGAATTAAAAAGTATCAGAGCTAATAATGCACCCAAACGAAATGTTTGCAGTCCAATAAATATATTTTTGGGAACAATATTCCACAAAATGTTGTTATAACTTTCGTTACAATTTTGTGTCTTACCATGAAGACATTTTTTCAACAACGTTTCATTACACAGTTTTAGATATGTAGGTTTTATTTGGTTTATAATTTTGTTAGGAAGTCCTAGCTTATTTTCTTTGAGAGGACTCCCAGCTGCTTTTGCCCTTTGGTAACGACACCAACTCTCAGATCCTTCAGGACACTGTCCATGCAAAGAATTGTTTTTTCCAGATACACAGTGGAAAAATGCAGCTATTACACAACTCATCATCTTTTGTAGATTACCTACATTGCTTCGAATAGCTATTCCATAATAGTTCTGGATTCTGTCAATTAATTTATCAGTTAATTTATTTTTCCCTCCTAAACCTTTCATCGTTTTTTTTAATTGACGCAACCGCCCCCCTACACGTTTCTGTACATGGCCTATACACTCGAGTTTGGTTACTGTATTAATTCCATAAAAGTTTTTAACAGCTTCATATCCTTTTGAGTCTCCATCTCCGTAGTATTCATTGTACTGCACATCCCTTACATTTGATCTCTCAAATATACGGTAGGCTCCAACAACCTCCATGTTCCCAGCGGAACCTTTATAGTTCGAACATACATGTTTCGATGATTGGTTATTGCCTTTCGCGCATATGTGGCAATATTGCGTCATAACTTCAATGTCTAAAATTTTACCGGTGTCAACTGATATGGCACTTACACACCCATTCAAAGATGAGTAGCCTCTGCGTTGCAAGTACCATCAATAGATATTCCACATTTAGTGAAACTATTTGAGCCTTTGATTTCACTTAATGCAGCGTTGATGTTTTCTTGAGCAACGCGTTCAGTTGCTTTCAATAGTTTCCTTTCTTGATTGCGGAAAGCAAGTTTTGATAGAAAGGTAAACCCAGGAAAGCGCATAACTTTTTGCCAGCTGAAAATCCTTTCCCGATTATCCTTAGCCCCAAAACAATTGAAGAGTTTATCAGACAAGAACCTTTCATCTTCTCTGTCGTAGGGAAACCTTTAAAGAAGGAGCAGTTTTTGCACTTTAGGTTCATATGTGAACATAATCCACTGACAGAGTCTTCTATAAGTTCCAAGCCCTGAGAATAACAATCAGGGCAGCAAACTATAGCAAACAATGAAATCAAAGTTGTCAAACTGACAATTCTATTGTCTTCATAAGTTTCAAACAACCTTTCTGAGAAAATTTCCAAACTTGTATGGCTTGATACCAATTTTTTGGCACTAGCGGATTCAGTAGAATTGAGCTCAGATGTTTCATCATTCTCATTAATAGTAGCACGAATGGTATAACGATTTCCAGTAAATCGGCGCTTCTTAGACCTTCCAGATCTTGATTTAGCCATAATTAATCAATATTTTGTCTTTAAAAAGACAGTTTTTTTATAAAATATATCAAAATAATAAGTTAAATGAG
>BMAO01031873.1:0-22380 GCA_019973975.1 Trichonephila clavata | reverse complement strand
TGAATTTCAAGAAAAATATAATTTGTGTGCCATATAAAAATCAATAAATAGAAATCGAATAAAATAGTCTCAGTTTTATTCAATTTACTTATTGAGCTGTTTTGTGTGTTACCTGTATATATATATTTAGAAAAATTGTACAATTAAAATGAAGTAGTAAAAAGAATTGGATACATAAGAGCAGTGATTCCCAAGTGGTCTATGACGACTGCAAGGGACGCCAGCAAAAAATAATTTAGGGGGTCATGAGGTGTGAAAAGGGTCTATAATAGTGCTCTATTAAACCAGAGATCCTGACTTTAATTATTTTTTTTAATTTGATCTAGTGGAAACCCCGATTTACCAAATTAACATTTATTACTAAACTTAGTGAGGATAATTTGTGGTTACTGGGTGACAGCATGAATTTTTATTAAGACAAGGATATTTCAGCATTAAATTTCCAGAATTAAATTAAAGTATAATATTGGACGCCGGAATTTTTCAATTTCTCACAGACAATCTGTCAGGACATTTTAACCTAAGTTTCAATATTTAAATAACATTTACTCAGATTTTAAAACTAGGTTTGAGATTGCTTTTTTATAGCAATACACAGAGTAGGTGATGAATTCATATAGTCACATTGAAAAAAAATGTCATATTACAATAGGAATAATCAGAATAGGCCATAATGATCTTAAAATAAAGCTTAGAAATGGATGCCAGTAATTTTGGCTTTTAAAAGAGATCCCGTTATTTGTCGCAATTTATGGAATATTATGAGGAAGTTTTAATTGATTTTCTAGTAAGAGGGAGTTTCAGTGAGTTTTCCAATCTCAAAAACAAAAAAGAAGGGGGAGGCTTGTGACTGGACACCTTGCTAACAAAGTAGATTTAAGGTTAAACCTGGCTAGACTGATATTTAAATATTGAAAATTTGTTATTGAAGCACCAGATTCATCTCTCTTTAAAAACGTTTGTTGTTCTGTTATTTTATGTATTAAATTAATTTTTTTTTATTTGTTAATTCATTAACACGCTATATTTCACTACAGTTAAAAATTAATTATTTTAAAGTAAGTAGTAGTACCAGCTGTCAAAGAAAACATTAAAAGTGATAATTTGCAAAAATTCAGTATTATGTAAGCAGGGGTCTGCCTGATACCGAAAAACATGGCAAGGGTCTATGAGACAAAAAGTTTGGGAACTCTGCCCCCCCCCCATTAGAGGATTATATCTCTAAAAATGCATTTAAAATTTTACACAAGCTTTCTTTATTTTCTTTTATATTATTTATAAAAGCAATTTAAGAGAGTTAAGATCTACAAGGATGCCATCGGCAATTTGTACGTGAAACGGCGAAGGTGAGAAAGAATAGCCTTTCGATTCCCATCCTCAACAGTCGGTCGTCTTTTCCTCCGACACCTAATCCAATTGTCGGCTAGATGCGAGGCTTCCACGCACATGAGTCACAAAGAAACCGGCCTGTTTAAGAGAGCCATGCCCATCAACGCTGCCTTTGTAGCCAGCCTCCGCACAGCGAATGGCGCTCCTTCTCTCCAAATTGCAACATCACTTTTAGAATTGTGGAGCTTTTCAAATATCGCCGATGCACTCCGTAGAGAATGTCGCGTTACGATTACGGTTTGTGATGCTGCGCTTCTGCGGGGAAGTGCTACTTCTGAGTCCCATCAAATCTTTCGTCATGTTCGTTTGAATTCTTTCGAGTGTTCCGTTTACTCGACTCGAAGAGTGTAGCATTTTAATTTTTTTTCTTTCTTTTGAAGCTGGAGCGAGTAATAGAAGTTGGAGCTAAGTTTAGAAGCGTATATTTTAAACGAGATAAAAATAATGGAAGATAATTCTACGACTAATTTAACTGTTCGTTTTAGAAAGGTACTATCAATTCGTTTCATGAGTAAGTATTTTCTCCTTTTTGTTTCCTTTGTTGGAGCATCCCTCCCCACCTGTATTGGCGACAGACTTCGTAAGTTAAACCTCGGGCAAATGATGAGGATGGTACCTTTCTCTCGTCATCCCCCGCCGGTGGCGTCACTGGGGTGGTGCGATGAGTGTGACTGCCTCGGTTGTCTTCCTAAACGGAATGAGTGAATAAGTGTTTTATTAATGTTACACTCTGAAGCAACACGAGGGTCATTGGTGACAGACGTAATTTTGAACTATGTTCAAGTGGTAAGGCACCAAAGTACCACACCAACGAGAGAACTTTGAGCCATGTCATATTTAACGTGCATCTGCACGGTGGGTCTTTAGGGACTTAAGAACTTGGACCGTGACTCAACAAAGTAGGTTGCGAGTTTATGACCATGACCACCACTAAGTTACCGTGGCCATGCGCTGGAATGTAGAAGGAGATGCATTAACAATTTGCATTGAGAAAGTACAAAAGATTTTATTTTTATTTTTTAACGTTACAATATAAAGCCTTTAGGGGTTATTGGTGACGAATCTCGTATAATCTAGAGCCTCGGCAAAGAGTAGAAGATGACCCCTGAGCTGGCACCCCCTCTCCAAACTACCGCATTATTGTTAACAGATTTAATGGGAGACTAAAGATTTAAAGTGCATTTTCTACACATGTTTTCAGTGTTGTTGTCAGTAATACAACGACTCGAACTCACAGCATGATGACCACAAGTTCATGGCCCTGGCCACTAGTCTATGACGTCCTCTCTTAAGCGGGGCAACATTGGAATAGTTAAATGTGATAATTATCCTATGGCGGGATTTCTATATTAAAATATCTACAATGAAAAAATAATAATAGAAAATCGTTTGAATACTGTCATAATTTTCTAGAATTTTTTTCTACTGAATAAAGAATTAAATTAGTTTCTAAGAACCTGACCACACGCATATATATATGTGATGGAAGTAAAAAAAATCCAAGTTCTAAGATGTCATAAAAGATCCTCCTTTCTCCAACTAAAGCTTTTAAGCGACTCCAGTTTGAAAAAGAAAAACAGCAAGAATTGAAACTGATAGTTTTGTTTTTACCTTAATTCCATTTTAAGTAATTTTCAACTCTCATGTGGAGTTTTTTTGTTTATTCTGTATAACGATATCAATTCTCATAAATGTTCATCAACTCCAAATATATTATTTTACTCGTATAACACTTTAATTGCAGTGTTCCTGTAAATTATTCAAATTGTTAGTGATGGGCAAGAAATTAATGTCTCCTCCAGTGCTGTAATGACATCATTGTCCTATTAATTGCACAAGTGGAATTTCGTACTCATCTTGATTTAAGAGTGCAGAATCGACATTATCTCTCGAGATCTTATTTTGGTAGAATCAAGTGTTGAATTCATAACTTGGGTGTACATCGCCGACTACAGAGCACTCAACCTTAACCACTAAGTTAACATATTTAGAAAAGATTTATTTAAGTTTAAACAGCAAAATAATTTCTATTATTTGACATGAAGGTTTTCGGTGGTTAATTTGATTTGGTTTCTCATTAATGCGTCACTTTGAAGCTACATTAGAGGAGGGGGATATTGTAGTTTGGTGGGGTGAAGAACTTAGTTCTTCTGAACTTTGATCTTCTTTCAGGACATTTTGGATGGCATTAAAACGTTTTCAAATTGTCCTTTTTAATAAATCATATTTAAAAGTTAAAAAAAAAAACAATGAAAATTAATAAAAAGAAAAATTACTTTGATATGAATAAATTTAAAATATATATAATAAAGATAAAAATTGATAAAAAAATCTTGACTTAGAAAAAAAAAAATTTTCGTGATGGTAATGGGTGGAGCGATGCTAGCTAATCCGTTTGCAGCAAAAGAGTCCGAGTTAAAGAGAGAAAATATTTAGTTATAGAAAGTTAAAATGAGTTGGTATTGAGTGGAACTTCTGAAAAAGGCTGATCAGAGAGGTCAGATATTTTTGTATTTAAGCTTAGGTGAGAAGCTTGACCAATCATTGAGTAGAAAATGGAGAGAAATTAAGAATAAAATTAAAAGATACATAATATATGTAGATAAATAAGAACATAATTAGGAATTTAAGAAAGGATAATTTGGGATTGATCTGGGTTTGAGAGAGCAGATATTGGCGATAGACCTCGTATTTTGAAATCTCGGTCAAGTGATGAGGATGACACCCTAGCCCGCATCCCTCTCTTCAAACTTCCACACCATACCAATGTATGGCTTTCAGCATAATCAAGCCTAGAAACTCATGTCTCAAGTACGACTTGCAACCCAAAAGACAAAGCTTAAGGATCCCTGAGTCTCAATTGTCATTCAAAAGAAAGGTCTGCCCTGAAAAATCATAAATAAAGACAATAGTTATTGCCTTCTTTGATAGCTAAATCTTGATTAATAGAAAATGTCCTTCAGTAAAAATAACAATGAATGTTAACTGTTGTGAATTATGGACCAGGTGGTCTGAGTGGGTGGAGTGTAGTTGACACCACCCTCAGACCCCACGTGGTCTATCTCGACAGAAACCATATGTAACGGATTCTGTCTCAGTTGAATCTTGAACTGGGCTTCGGCATAACTAGATGCGCTGTTGTTTACTCGTATATTTTAAGTCTAAATCTTGTTCTTGGCTTCGGCGTATCAGGTGCCGTTGTTTATAGGATTTTTATCTCGAATATTAGAATTTATCCTCCCTAATATTTTCAGTCTAATATTTTAATTTTACAATTCAATTTGCTAAGCCTTATTAAGTTTTTGTTTATGTTTAATGTTACCAATAAATCCAGGAAAAGACAAATTCTAGGACTTCAGAACATTATTATTTTATAACACCACACACGCAACAGTATTTATTTCATTAATAGTTATAAGGATGTTCTGGTACATTTTCTATAAAGCAGTGCTTCTCAATCTTTCAATGTTAGTGACCCAATTTTCAATCATAATTTTCATCGCGACCCCCTTCAATAAAAACAATGTTTGAATGCAATAAAAATCTATTTTGACGCTAAACCTACAATACTAATTTAATTATAAACCATAACAATTATCAAGATAAGTATTAAATTTTGGTGTATATGACAAGTTCTTGAAAGTCACTACTAACTATTAAACTTGTTTTTAATGTATTTATAAATTAATTATCAAAAACATTGTGCAGTACTGATACATTTATTTAATCAGTGTAATTGTGTACTTAATTTTTATTATGTCAAAATATTAAAAATTTTAGAAAAAATTCAGAATTTAAATCTTTTGTGTTTGACTTTTCAATAAGCTCCCCCCCCCCACTTAGGGATATCACGCCCCCAAGGGAGGCGCCCCCCACAGTTTGAGAAACGCTGCTACAAAGGATATATCGCGTATATCAAGAATACTTCATTGCAGGCTATTGGTCCCCTCTTAATGAAAGTGCCCCTAGATTCAATTCACAGTTCTGGCGCAGTAGAAGAGAGTCGTACGCCTCTTTCACCTGCAATACTCAGCTGATCTTGCTCCAGAATACTTCTTTCTTTTTCGCATCTGGAAAAAAAGACTTTAAAAGGAGAAGTGTTTTAGAGCATTATAAATATTTAAGGCCATTGTGATAAGGGTTCTTCATGTGTAACAAAATAGGACTTGGACCGCAGTTTTCAGGTATTATACGGTTGTTATCAAAAGTGTACAACAATTGATGAACATTAATAAGAAGAATTTAAATCCTTTTCTTTCTGATTTATCTGAGAATCTCTCCTTTATGAAAACCTTCGCATAATTTTGTCTTACTTGCGTAAATAAAAATCCCAGAAAAGACGAAATTCAGTCGGAAAAGGTAACATATAAAATTGCAATGTCTTTCAAAATTTCTAAGAACATTTTAATTTTGGGATATAAGCGACGTCACATAAACTACATTAGGTAGAACTGCAAATGGTGTCAAGCAGGGCAGCTGCCGTTCATCAAGCCATTTTACATATCCGGACCAATTGTTCATAACTTTCAGTGTCAAAGTACAAGAATTTATAACTGCGAATTGACAGTAAAGAGTTCATATCCAGCATTTTCCTAACTCTTGTGTTTTTAAAAGCTTCAACGTCTTAGCACAACGATTGGGAATAGCGACCTAAAAATCTTAGTTTCGTGGCATAAGCCTCTTTTGAACAGTGATGAATCGAAATAACGATTCATGATGCTTGGATCTTTTTTTATTTAACTGGCGCCATGCTAACGGAAAAGCACCAGTAACCAAAGGATTCGAAATGTATCTTTATTGGGTGGAATAAGACCATTTGATTAGAACTTCACCTCAGTACCTTATTTAAAAATGGCTCATCTGACCACGTAGTAAAAAACAAGACTAAATTAAAAGAAAATATGCTATTTTTAACAAAAACTAAATTTATTATCAATAGAATTGTAAAAATAAATGATGACCACCTTTTTTTTTTTAAATAAAATCTTTCTGAACAAAAGTCTGGAACGTCTAGTACTGTGGTAAAAAAAAAAATCAAAACTTGTTTTCCACCTTTTTTTTAGTGCTTTTGAACATTCTTCAGATTACACATCAAAATATGTACTCATCAAAAAATGGAAAGCATTTTTAAATCCATTTCACGTATGTTTTAAGACATGGACCATCTCGACCCCGGCCAAAGGCCTCATATGGGGATAGGTTCGTCTCGTTCTCTACTTGTCCTCAATAAAATCATAATCAGAAGAATTTTTATCATCAAATGTTATTCCAGACATATTCTCAAAAAATAATAATAAACTCAGGGCGTTTTGAACTTTATACAAATTGGCAACAGTAGCAAAACTACATTACTATGCATGCTCGTCGTCCATGTCTAAGCCCAGTGGCGCACACAAGGGTGTGGGGTGTTGGGGGTTTCCTGGGGGTCCGGACACCCTTGAGTTTTTTCTATTGATGATAATCCTATTTATATATAACGTAAAATTTAATTAAGTATTTGTAATTAACAATTTATTTTATTAATTAATGCTAATTATTAAGGTATCCGACTGGGTTAAAAAAAGTACTTTTTAAGTATTTGATGTTTGGTGTTGTTTGGGCCATTAGGGAAAAAGAAATATAATTACTGAGGAAAAAGACAAAAACACAAAACTAGAGAGTTTTTTAAGTTGTTTTTTATAGCATTTACTTTATCTAACTCATAAAAATATTTTAATGCGTTTTTTGAAGAATAAAATTGTTACGATAATTTTTGCACGAAAAAACGGGATATCTCCAAAACAATCCAATCCAATTCAATGATATTTATAACATATATGTAATGGGCTCTTCAGAGTGTAACAAACTGCAGGTTTTAAGATACCTACATTTCATCACATTTTACAGTCACTTTTAGCTTAGAACATGCAGTAATTTTGATGAAAAATCATTTACATCAAATGCAAATGATAATAAAATATTTATTTCTTAAAATATTTTTTATCCTGAGGTTTGCGACACTTCAGAGGGATCAAAAAGTATATCAATGAAACTAAAATAGCATAATGTGCAATTTATTTTTATTTATGGCGTTTTTCTTAACTTTAAAAATATTCTGCTAAATTTTCATAAAAATAATTTTTTTTTTCAAAAACAAAGGGATGTTAACACGTTACTTATTTAATAATTATGACTTTTTAAGCCTATTTATGTTCTTTAAAACATAAATTTATTCTGAAAATCAATTTTTTTTAAATTGGTCACTGAACCTAGTCGGATATTCAATAATTTATTTTTTACTGTTTTTTGATAACAAAATCGATAAAACCAGAAGAATCAAACGGTGTTCTCCTGAGGTATGGTACGAGTAGGGGGACTTTCGACCATGGACTCCCCCTTTGAAAAAATTTTGTGTGCGCTACTGTCTTAGCCTATGCTTGACACCGTACACCATCAATATTCATTTAGTCAGTAGGTGGCAGTCCTTCGAGTCCGTTTGGGCCTAGATTTGAAAAATTGAAAATCACACGCATTTTTATTTGTTGACAACGCATGCTATACATACCTACTAAAAAGGATAACATACAGAACTTACTTTTGTACAGGAGCACAGGGCCTCCAGAAATTCTATGACTAATCCTTTTGAAAATATATCCTCCACTTTATTGCCATTTTATTGAAAAGACTGTAATCATGATGCCCGTCGCATTTCTTAAGGTATTCGACTACAATAACATTGTAAATTTTGCCAAAATTGACAATTTTTTTTTGTGACTTCATTTTATAGGCAATCTTATTAGCATTATAAAAATACCAAGTCTATTATGTTCCGTTGACCAGAACAAAAACTGCAAATATTTTAGTAAATGCAGATGCCATTACTTTAAGCAAGGTATCATATTTTAAAACACGTTTTACTCGAAATGTGATTTTTTTTAAAAAAATGCTCGAACGGGGACAGCGACTGCTAGGAAAGTTTTGAAAATAAATAATTAAAATTTTTTGTGTATGTTCTGTATAATAGTAGAAGTGTTTTAACCCTCAGATTTATCAAACACTGGTTTATTACGAAATTTACAGCCCTTATGTTAATATAATCACTGTTACTTCAAGCAATTTATAATAACTAAGATAAAATGTTCTAGTTTTTGTAAAAAATTAAAATATCCTGATCTGAAGATCATTTCAGAAATGAATAACATAGCAATACATCGGAATTGAAAAATTTAAAATTTGGTCATAAACTTTTGGTACAGAATGGTCCCCTTTTATGTTATTTTTTTATAATTTTTTACCAATTTTTTCCTATTTTAGTAATCATAACTTCTTTTTCTCTTCTTAATTTTAGCATATTTTTCTTAAAATATACTTAGGAAATCTAAAAACCGCAACAAAAATCCCCATATCACCATTTTTTTTAAAAAAAAGTTGTCGCAAGTAGTCGGATTCCTTAAACGTGTATTAATCTAAAGTACTGGAGAAAGTTCAGAATTTACCAGGACTTGAAACGCTCATTACCATCAATACATAAATAGTAGCGGGTGTTAAATTATCTACCATCAGAAGCTCGTACGCGATATGGTGTTTTGTTTACACCACCCATTGAAGTTGTGGGTATGAAGCATCTATGATGTCAAAGGATATGTTCGCTCTTTCCTTCACTTGAAATTTTTTACACTTTCCTCCTGAAGAATGAAGTGTCCACGGTAGCCTAGTGGTCAAAGTAATGAACTTATGTTCGGCGTGTCCTGAGTTCGAGCTTGTAGCACTGAAGACCCACCGAGTAGAGGAGAGATGCACGTTTAAATCTGCCGAGACTCTCAAAACAAGGGATTGCAGTTATTATGATATTATGACATCACATGATTTAATAAATCAAAAATATATATGCTTGGTCTAGCACTTGATGCTTTTCGCTTTGTTGGGGATGGGGTTAAAAGTAACAGTAAGCTGAACAAGTAGTCGGATGAGTCATGAATTCACAACCCCGTTTTCTACTAAAAATCGTTTTGGAGGATAGAGGGAGATTTGGTGGAGTGTGGAAGTTAGGACAATGAAATGTCTGTCAGAGCGTCGTCTTGGTCATTTGAATTCAATTCAAAATTACGAGACAAACTCGTCAATATTCTATTGAGTTGCGTGACTCAACAGCGATGTTAACTCAAAACAAGCCGAACTACCCAGGGATGTCTTGAGGCATGGGCCAATTGGATCTGGGCCCAGGGCCTCGGCAGCAATGGGGGCATCATCAAGTTCTAGACTCAGTCTTATTAAAATCATAATTCGAATAATTTCAACAGTCAAGTGTTATTTCCGGTTGTATCTTCAAAAAACTGGGAATTTTGGACGGTATGTCAACTGGCTACAAGTGATGACCATTGTCCACGTACAGGCCTATGCCTACCAGCATATACAATCATTACTTATTCAGTCAAAAGGCGGCAGTCGGTCGAGGTGTTTGTGCAATTGTAAGTCATGCACATTTATTTGTTTCGGGTTATTGTTTGCACAGGTATTTAGTAAAGTAAGCTATGTGCTGTCTACTTTTAAGGGTCATGGATGGGGCCTATATTAGTGTAGATGCTTAGGGCCTACTTTTGAGTAGGTGCCCAGGGTCTCCAGAAGTATTCAGATGTCCCTGGAACTACAAAAGGATTAATACGCTCCCGGTTTATTTTGTTCTTAGCTTGAGAACAGACACCAAATTGTCGCCAGTGATTCTAAATAAAAAGAATGTTTTTATCGCGACATCAATCAAAAACAAATGTTCCAAGAACAAGTCTTTATCCAACCACAAAATCCAAACCCATCCACCAAGCTACAGACACCAAGATAATTTCCCCTTTCCTTCCCTTCTGGGAAATAAGACACCGTAATCCGTTTATAACCGCAATATAAAAAACAAGTGACGAAAAAGAAAAAAAGAATGACAGACAGGAAGAAAAAGGGATGCGTCGCGCGTGGCGATCGCGCGGAAGGCACGCTTCTGGCATCCTGCTTCCAAAGAATCCCTCAACTTACCCCCAAGATGGAGTTTCACTACAGCTGGTGGAAGGGAAGAAACCACATTAAGGAAACGAGGGAAAGAGTGTTGAAAACAATAATGCTGAGTTTGTGGCAAAAGGAAAAAAATGACGAGAAGAAATTCTTCTCCACCGCAATGGTCCTTTCCATTTATATCTCGTTACTTTTTCGTGAACTATATTATTGACCACAAGGTCAAGTGTATTCGAAAAAAAAAATTTGATTCGCAGCAGGTGATCTTTATTTTTAAACTGGGAATCCCGTCTCTATTAATAGAAATGTTTCTGATTTTTTAAAAAGCCTTTTAGAAAGCCTGTTGGGAAGAATTGCAACTTCTGATTTTTTTTTTTGTTATCTCATTAGAATAGAAGGTTAATTTTTATAAATTAAATATATATGTAGTATAATAAATTGAAAAAATAACAAGACTAAACTACCAACTAACAAAGCCAGAAGATAGAAACCAGATGTTAAGACACATAACTATAAAAAAATGGTGAAAATATATATTGAACAAGATTTAAATATACGTATGCATAGCAGGAAACAGAATATATATATAATATTAATGATTTGGTGAGTGTGAAGAATTCTTTTTAACGAACATCCTATTTTAGATGGTTAATGCAAGTTCGAGAGTTTATATACTGACGAGGCAGTCCTTTGTAGAGGTAATTAATCCTGTTAATGAACATGGATACACACATGAATATACACATCTCAAACATAACGCTTAGTTCAGAAAATGCACATTAAAAAGAGACACACCTGCTACATTTTTCAGAATCTCGGTATATCGAAAAATGGAAGTACGTCACATGATTTCCGTTGATGGAACTTTTTTATTGGTGGAAAGATATCGTTCAACACATTCCCGCCGTTAATAGGGTAGCTAGCACGAGTCCAAAAGGCCAGGATCTTTACAGGACCAAACAAAAGATTAAATTAATGGGTATATGATTTTTAATATATGATATGTATATATGATTTTTAAACTAATATATTTTCTTTTATTTTAAATTTTGGGGATTTTAACTATGATTAGAAGATTATTGTTTAAAATCAACTACTAAAATCCAATAACTTTTATTTTCATTGTAATGACATCTAGAACAATGTTTTAGAAACACCTTATGCTAAAATAAATCTGGAGGAAACAAAATAAGGCCTTAAGGTAATTAAGTTATTAATTTTAAGTGACCAGGTTCAATTTTAGAAAAGCATTATCAATCCTAATCTCAAAACGGCAGAGGAACACCGAAAGATTTTGTGAAAAGTACAGAATCTAAAAATTTTACAATGGACAATTAGTTTAATGTACGTTATAAGGTGTCATAACTCTTTAAACTTCTATACCTCGCCCTCGACAACACAAATTCACCATTTCAAACGATTACACTGGATAAAATCGAAATACAAGTCTGTAAACAAGCTCTTTGCTTTCAATTCTGATAACAATCTAATTTATCTAAAGAAGATTATACTAAATCAATAGATGAATAAAAATTTTAAACATCATTTTACTCTAAAACTGGGGTTTACTTTTCGGGATGATGACCCCATTTTTCGCAAAAACAATTTTTGCGACCCCACAAGTATAGCGCAAAGTTTACATACGGTTGGGAACTATATGTGTTTTATTTGACGTATATTATTGGTTTGCAATAATAAACATCCGCAATAAGCTTTACTTTGAATCTAACGATAGACAAATTGTAATTAAGTAACAAAAAGAACCATTATATAATATTACACTGTAAATTACACATAAACTATAATCTGTTTATTAAGTGAAGTCCTTTTTTAAGCTCACTACCTTTTATTAAAATTGGCATATGCAAGATTTAAGGTATCCGACTGGTTACGACAATTTTTTTTTTAAAAAAGGAGATATGGGGATTTTTTGTTGTTGTTGTTGTTATTTTTAGATTTGTTTAGTGCATTTTAAGAAAAATGTGCTAAAATTAAGAAGAGAAAAAGAAATAATTATTACTAAAATGGGGAAAGGTAAAAATTGAATAAAAATAGCATAAACGCGGCCCATTCTGCACCAAAGGTTTATAAACAAATTTTCAATTTTTTCAATCTAATATATTGCTATATTATTCAATTTTGAAATGTCCTTCAGGATTAGAGATATTTTCTTCTTTACAAAAACTAGAGCACTTTATCTCGGTCACTGTAAGAAAATGCTTAAAAAGACAGTGATTATATTCACATAAAGGATAGTAATTTTTGTAATAAAACAGTGATTGATTAATCTGAAGGTTAAAACAATTCTACTATTATACAGAACTTATAGAAAAAATTTCAGTTCATTATGTTCAAAACTTTCCCAGCAATCGCTGACCCCGTTTGACTATTTTCAAAAAATCACATTTCGAGTAAAACGTGTTTAAAGTATAGCATCTTGCACAAAGTAAAGGCATCTGCTTTTACTAAAACACTTGTAGTTTTTGTTCTAGTAAACGAAAAATGATAAACTTGGTATTTTTATAAAGCTAATATGATGGTCCATAAAATAAAACCATTAAAAAATTTGTCTATTTTTGGCAAAATTCACAGTTTTTGAGTAGTCGGATACCTTAAGTATCAATGGGGAAGATGTGCTAGATTATTTTTAATTATGGTATTATATCTCTGAACAAAATTTGTCACCACCGGACGAAGTACTTTCTCGATATTCTTTAGATTTGATCGATACTTTAATTTTATGTTTTAAGGTTGTTAAAGACGAAAATGTCATGTCACATAAAACAAGTTGTAGAAAAATGTAATATGTATTGCTAGTGGCGCATACAAGGGGGATGCCCTAGAGGTATCCTAGGGGTCCGGAACCCCCTCCCCGCCCAAGCCCTTGAGTTTTTTCAATTGATGATATTCCAATAAATAAAACGAAAATTTAATTTTTTGTTATTAACAATTTATTTTATTATTTAATGCTAACTATTAATTCAATATTTTATTTTTTAATTGTTTTTTGACAAAATCAGAAGAATCAATTGGTGTTGTTTTGAGGATTGATACAAGGGGGGGGGGGCTTTCGACCATGGACCTCCCTTGAAAATTTTTTGTGTGCGCTACTGTGTATTGCAGCTTCGTAAATTGCTGGAAATAGTTTTTCAACTCCTCTTTAGCCAAAAATCTTCTAAGGACTTTATATTCAAATCAAATTTTAACTCTGAATCTGTCGATAACTCAACAACATAATTTTAGTGAGAAATTAGTGAAATTTCCAAAGGGGATTTTGAATGGTCCTTACGCAAATTATATAAATCCTTCTGTACTAACATTTCTCAAGAAACTTAAGATGTTCATTTATTACTTTTAACAATCATCTTTTCTATAATCCGTTTCATTATACATATATATATATTCATATAAAATTCATTCTTTACTGCAAATATGTCTAACGATCGTTACCATGGTTCTCCATAAAGTACCTCTTTACCTTTACCCTTTACATAAAGTACCTCTCTCTCTCTCTTTATACACCAAGGTTCTCTATCAAAATAATCTTTTTTAATAAAAGCGTCAATTTAAAAAATTTAAAAGTTCTTCGTTGTGGGTATTTTTTTTTATTTTGATTATATTTCAGAAGCAATGTCTATTTATTAATGGCAGAACAAGTTATTTTATGCAAAAAGTGTATACAAAATTCTAAACTTTTTGGCGACTCCTGATACAAGTCACGCGATTCTTAGTTTAAGAAACACTGCTATACAATACGAATTCTTTAGAAATGATATCATCCATAGAGATTTAACATTCTTATGCTAAAGATTACTGATAAATATTTAGGGTAAACTTCTAAGACCTTACTTTGATTGGAAGAATGGTATAAAACATAATTAGTTTGAATTTGATTGAATATTATAAAATATGAATCATTTAAATTCTAATTATAGGTTTTGAAAGATCTGTGTATAAAATTGTTATTTTTCTCTTCTTTTCTCAGTGTCAAACAAAAAAGATTCTCATTTAGGGAGAGAAAAAATTTAATAAAAAATTATAGGAAGGATTTAATAAACTTATCTGTACGACTCTATACAAAAATATAAAAATATTTCAGCCCTATTTCATAATATAAAATGAATAATGTAGCTATAAAAATATAATTAAATACTGAATCCAGCTCACACAACCAATGATAATTCAGCACTAACTCTACCCTTTCAAATCCCACTCCGTTATCCCATAATTTTCACGCCACTGATCCCTAAGGGTGTTGAACAGCTTTCACCGCAAGCCCCGGGTATTATTTAGACACGGAAGTTGCCAAATTATCGTCTGATCCATAAATATTAGGCTTCCTCAAAGGCTTGAACAACAGCGCGCAATGCGTTGAACCTAAAAGGTCACCACATCCGCCACAACCAGATGGGGTGGTAGGGGTTGCGCAAAAACAAGGATTTCGGGGAAAAGGGATCCCCTAAAAATGGTCTGAAAAGAGTATCCCGAAATCGTCTGTCACACTCATTAAGACGGACTTTGGGCAGCTGGTTCTGCTGGGAAGAGGGGTATATGAGGAATTTTCTCCAAAAATAGCTTCCCTTCGTCAGCTAAGCGTGAATTTCTGACGATATGTTGTTTGTTTACTCATAGAAGGGAGAGGTAGAAAATCGTTAAAGATACATTGGAAGCATCTTAGATGAGTACACAGCGCCTACCGTGCTTGCAACACTTTGTAGTTTACTATAATTAGTCAACTCTCTGTCTCGCTTTCTTTTCCCCAAGGGGTGTATTTAAGTTACAGCTAACAGTGATATGTCTTCCCTTTCCTGATAAACAGGAATGTAACCTCGTACAATTTTACCAAAACTGGGTGTCCAAAAATAAATCACTCACTTGGAAAAAAAATCACTTTAATTTTTAAGAAAAATAAATTAAAATGAACACTAGTTTAAAATTTTAACATTTAATACTTTATGCCTTTCAGGAACCTTGAAAAGATTTGACAATTAAATGATGAGTATAATTTAAAAACGCAGAATAATAAATCTTTTTAGTAACTTGAAATTATTTCTGCTTATATAAACCAAATTTTAAATATGTGGCTAGAGTACCATGAAATAATAAGGGATGCAATCATTTTACAAAGCAATTCAATCGAATATCCATAAAAATCTGCTTAATTTAGCGATTAAACTTTTGAAGGCTTCTTCGTCATATACACACATTCTTTTAAAATTGTCTCAGTAACAAAAATTTAATGTATGAATTTTTACGAATAAAGGTCATCTTACGTATAATTTTTCTTGTCATCTTTTATCATGTATTAGAAATATTGTTTTGGACGATTCCAACGATTTTTGGATCTAACAAATGATTCTATTTACCATACAAGCAATACAACAATAAACGTTTTTAGATTATTTTTTTTTTTGGTGAATGTCAAGAAATCTTTCAATCTCAAAAAATCGTTGGAAGAAATTCATCACAAAAAATCTTCGGCTACAACATTCTCTTTCTTGAGTATATCCAGGACTCTCTTTCCGAGGGAATATTTAAGGAACAAAGCTTTGAAATATAATACCGAACAATATATGATCTGTTTATTTTGTAATGTATTTTTGTCTTTGTTATTTCATTATTTCGTAACTTTTGGTTTTTTTTATTTACTTTTATTACATATATATATATATATATATATATTATTATTATTATTATTAATATTATTATTATTATTTAATTTTTTACTTACCTCCGTGTGATACTTGTGGTGCACGGGAATTGTTTTATTTAAAAATTTATTTATAATCTCTAAAAATCAACACTACTCAAAGAATATAAGAGGTCGCTCTTAGGATACAGGAACTCGAAATATGTACAATCGAGCTAAGCTTTGCCTCCAAGAAAAAACTGAATATTTTTAACACTAATTACAAAGGCAAGTTCAAATTTTTTTTTTAACTTTATGCTAGAAGTGCTTTTAAACATTAACATGCCAAATGTATGAGTTAAAGTCTGTTTCTTTTATATTATAAATTCGTGAACTGTTAGTATTTTAAGGACCAGTATACGTGTGCAATATAATAATAATAATATTGCGTAAAAGATTTTTCTAAACATGACTGAAATAGAGGCTTCCATTATAGAGATGAGAAACAGCTCCTACAAAAGAGATGAAAGTTTAACCATTGTCTGGAATCAGAAGCGCATACAAAAAATTTTCAAAGGGGGGGTCCATGGTCGGAAGTTCCGCAACTCGTATCATACCTCAAGACAACACCAATTGATTCTTCTGATTTTGTTAACAAGAAACAGCAAAAAATACTTATGAATTCATAATTAGCATTCATTAATAAGATAAATTGTTAATTAAAAGTTCTTCATTAAATTTTACGTTATATATATAGGATTATCTTCAATCGAAAAAAATCAAGGGCCTTAGGAGGTGTCCGGACCCCCAAGACGCCCCCCTTGTGTGCGCCACTGATTCACACCTTTTGGAAATTAATATCTATTTACTTTATATATCTTACCATAAAAAAAGAAAGAAAAAAAAAGTTGAAAAGAAAACAAGAAAAAAGAATGCTGAGAAATATACGCTGTATTTTCAACATTAAGAAAATAATTTTATTATATATATATTAAAAATAATGATTTTTAAGGACATTTTTTAATTTAAAGCATATAAGTAATTTTAA
Organism: Trichonephila clavata; assembly: GCA_019973975.1. Classification (NCBI taxonomy): domain Eukaryota; kingdom Metazoa; phylum Arthropoda; class Arachnida; order Araneae; family Nephilidae; genus Trichonephila; species Trichonephila clavata. The sequence continues at coordinate 5,338 of BMAO01031873.1, read as the reverse complement.
ACATAACATTATTTTATTACAAGAAATTCTAAGCATACTTTACAACATGAATCCTTAAATTTAATTACTCATAAAATCCATAAATTTTGTTTGAGTTTTTTGTTTGAAAAAATGCTTGTTTCATAATACGCCCCGCATCTTTGCAATGCTCTAAAAATCCTTTCTTAAGAGATAAAGTTGGTTATACAGAAAAGCTTTCGCTATTGGGAGGTTATTTTACGAAGAAAATAGTGAAATGTTCTTAGTTCCAGGAAAAAGTTCGTTTATAGAAAAATTCGCAATACATAGTTCCTAATATGAAGTACTTATTTATAGAAATAATATATAATAATGTACATAAAATGTTTAGGAATACAGTAATAAAGAGTTTAATTAATTTTTTTGAGTAAAATTCTAGTTAAATTATTTTATATTTGATAAACAGAAATTTTTATTCATTATAAAAAAATGGAGGTAAGATGTATTAAAATATTTCAGAATGTATAACACCAATTGAATGATTTATGAAAGTAATTAAAGCAGAGCGTAATACGAGAAGCAAATAAATTTTATAATATACAAAGAGAATAAATTAAAAGAATTTAAAGTCCAGAAATTCAATTAAAACACAATTCACTTAAATAATCCGGACTTATAGGACACTCCCCCCCCCCTTGTGTCCACCACTGTCTGTAATGTTTATATAAAAAAAGGAAGCGTTTGTTATTCCTGCCGCACACAGCTTTTGCAATAATACTTTAGATAACTATTCAGTGTCTAATGAATAAAAAATTTCATTTTTTGGAGATGTAAGTGATCTTTCTTATTCATATATTTCACCAAACATTCAAAAGAGAAAATATGGGGGGTGGGGGCATAGATATAATTTGAAAAGTTGCGTAAAGGAAACAATTTTTATGATTGGTTTAAGTATCAAATTATAAAAAAGTTCAAAGTTTGTCTTTAGTTTTAATATATTTCTTTAAATGTTCGATTATAAGTGGGGCATACTTTTATATCTGTACTTAAATATGTGTTTAAAGCTTTCTAAAAATTTTATTGACACATGTTTGCCTTGATAAATAAACAAATAAAATGAGTAACATATTTAGAAGGAATATCATTCGTTTTTGGCAGACTTAATTCCTTTAAAATCTGAGGCATAATAAAAGCTATGCATTATAATAAGCCGAAGAGGAACCATTAGCATTAGAAAATAAACCTAAGAATTCAATTATTTAAAAAAAATTGTATTAGTATATATTAAAGGATTCATATGTCAAAAAATGACTCATTTTAATATATTTATTTACCTTTCATAATTTTTAAAATATAATTACAATTTTACAATTGTGCATTTCTTGCGTTGAATAACCTTTATCTAATTTCATAAATCACTTAATTTATCACTTAATTAATACTTAAATAACTTATTTAATTCTGATATTTTTTAAACTGCTTGAATTATGATTTATTTCATTGTATTTTCAATACCTTAGTTTTATAATTTACTAAAAACAATTAATAGAAAATTATTTTGTTTTAAATCTTATGTATGCTTTTTTGGAATATGACAAATAAATTAAACTATATTAATCTGAACGTATAATTTGCGTGCTGTGTCCTTTCCCATGCAATTTTTAGTTCAAAATTATTATTTTTTTCAAATTGGCTTAAGCAGCATTTATTCAACACATGTTTGTTATTTTGAACAACCTCAAGTTGATTTTACAATTGAAAACTTCTTCATACATTTCGAAGTATCTTTTAATATTTTGTGACAAAATACATCAAATCTTCAAATTAAAAGGATTTATTGTGACGAAAGAGGAATATTCAATAAATTTTAAACAGCCTTTAAGTGTGTGCGTAAAAACTTTTATTTTGTAAAACTATCTTTAACTTAGATTTTTTATGTAATATTCTCTTTATATTTTACAAATCCATATTCTTAAAAGTAAAGTAATAAATTTTTGGCTTCGTAATAAAGAAAGTAGTGCATTATTTTTTTAAAAAAATTAATATTATTTCACTGATTTCGTCTTCTTGTCATATACTAACCAAAACTATGCAGTATTAAACTTCTGAATATTGTTTCGAAATTATTTTAAATTATTATTCTTTATAGTTTGAGAAATTCTAAGTATTAAAATATAAATGAAATTTGAAAGCTGTTGTAAATTATTGGTAAGTTCTGTAATATTTTGACACTAAAAGGTATTTACTATGACTTTTTAATTCATATATATACTAGTACAAAAGGGTTATTTTTATTTATCACATAAAAAAATATCATTTTCCTGACAGTAATTGTACTAATGAAAGAAGGCCCAACTGTATGTTTTTAAAGGCTAATAATCTTGTAAATTTATTACCTTGTAAAGTATTCTAGTTTTGTACTTTCAAATGATACTAGTTCATTAAAAGTACAGATTAAAATTAATACAGATTTTTTAAAGTTTTTGAGACAACCCAATGAAAATCCCTTTTATTCGTATTCAATACTTTTAGATTAAATTATTTTCACGAGATCTTTTTAAAAAAGAACTCAAAGCCCTCCAGTTGACTTAGAGTGGAAGTCTGCAGAGTGGATTACCATCTAAGGTGTCTTCCTTTCAATTTGACTGAGGCTCAAAATTCAGATCTCCGTTGCCAAAGCCTTCACGTTACTTTATAATCCGACGTTAATAGAAGATCGAATCAAATCGTTAGAGAAAGTTTTCTTTATGCTTAAGCCACAATTAAACTCTAAGCTTAATGAAAAGAAATTCAGGGAGGGAAAAAGAAAATAAATCTTTCCAATCTTTCCCCAATCCACTTAGATGTAAATCAATAGAAACATTTTCCCCAATCATGTCTCGGCAGAGTGATAATTAAAAATAAAGATATTATGCAGAACATTCCTTCATTTTGCGAAACATTACATCCGGCTGCTGTTTGTTCATAGAGGTAAGAATATTCGAATGTTGAAGGGCCGATATGCATTTTATATTAGAAGTCAGTGGTGTAACCAGTGACGGGGTTCGGAAACTAAACTTCTTCCCTTAGGCAAAAAGTTTTTTTTTTAACTTTTAACAGATTATGTCTCGTCATCTTTTTATACGTTTTAAAGTATATAATTTCTCTCTTCAACAATAAAGGTAGTCTGTGTACACCACTGTTAGTGGTTATGCGAGAGAAACTATAAGACTTTACATGGAGCGTGATTTCCAAATAAGAAATACCCGATCGCGGTAAATATTTTAAAAGATACGTAGTCATCTCGTAAAAGTGGATTCATTCCACTTTTTGAGCACTTGGCTGAAGTCAATCACGAACGGTCCGAGTATTTTCCTTAAGTGTACGGACAGCCTGAACGAAACATGCTGACAGTTGCTCGACACGAAGAAGGAAACTTTACGCTATATGAAGGGTGTTCCATCCCTACCCTCTTCAGGAATTCGGGTCTTAAGAGAAATGGATTTTCACAGAGTGTCTTATCAATGTGATTATCCGTGTTATATAGGAAATGCGAAAGTATACATTTACAACATCTATTCTGTTTGCAGACAAGACATCTTTTGAAAAGTATGGGATATTTAATAAAACACAATAATAATGTGTGGGTAACATTCAAGAGGCAGCCAAAAAAGGTTCTTCGTGAATGTATTGACGGGAATAATCCACGGCCAATTAAGTAGGCTGTAACTCTTATCATGTCTCTTTAACAGACAAAAGTAGCTTATCTTCTTAAGGGTTTATTACAAATATGCTCAGAAATCATTGTACGATTAAGAGGACTTGATACCCCCAAAATGACCGAACTATCGTTTGTTTATTTTTATTTTTATTTAATCTTATTCTTTGTATTATCTTTCGATAGATATATCACTTGTGCATATCGTAAAGTTAGATGTTGGTTAAACTTCATTTGAAAAATGTGTAAATTAAATAATTATTCATTAGAACACGCCTTTTTTTAAAAAAAAAGCTCAAAAAAGTGTTTTGATAAAAAAAAATATGCTTTAAAAAGAGAAATAATAACAAAAAAAGAACGTGTAATATATAAAGCAGGATATTACCGAAGCATCACAATATAATGTATTTTTTTTTTCTTTGGGAAATGTGTGCAAGTAAAATGTTTGAATTAAGGCATTTTATAATAATAATTTCATAATTTCAGTTTTTATTCCTCATATGTTTTTCATTACAAATATAACACTTCAATATTACGTGAAAAGAAAAACTAAAGTTTCTGTCGCGACAGAAAAAAAAAACATTTTTATTTTTTTTGAATTTTCTTATACAAAATACTTTTTAAAAATGGATCATTTATAAAAATGTATGGGTTGAAAAAACACAAAAATGCAATTATTTTAAAAGATATATAAAACTAATGTCTTATTAAGTAGTATTTTTTTTAAAATTATTTAGTTTACTATAATTATTTATTAGAGTTATTAAACTTTAAAGTGTTTTTTTGCAGTTTGTGGTTTTTCTATACATTAGTACATTCAAATGCTACTCCTTCCCCAATTATTTAACAGTTTACCTTCCCTTCTGTTCCTGTGTGTTATATATAAAGCATGTAACAAAATTAGGGATCCATTTTGCTGTATAAACTGAATATATATTTTTTTTAATTTTAATGCAGGAGATATTGGGTTTTTTTATTGAATTTTAACATGCATATCAATATTTTATTTTTTTTTCCTCCAAAACTAATTTTGTAAAATCGATCCCTGAAGTTGTTTAGAACATCTTAAGAATATTAAAAAAATTTCCAGATAAAAAAATTAAGTTAAAAAAGAATAAAATTTTAAAATTTTCCAAATTTTCTTCAAAAAATTCAAATTTTAAAAATTTGGTGAATAATATGTGAAAACAATCATCTCAAAACATTATATGAAAGCTAAAATATAATTTTTAAATACATAATAAAAAAAATTGTTCAAAGGATTCCAAGTCCCCTTAAGTGGTTCCAGCACGACGAAGTATCAGTTCGTTATGAGAGGAATGTGTGTACGGAAATTTCTGAACAATACTTTCAAGTCAGATAGACTAGCCACAGATTAGTCTCTTGATCTATCTTTTCCCAAAATTTTTGCACTGGTAACAACTAAAAATGTCATTCAGTCGCCCATTCAGTCGCAAAATTTGTCATGGCAGTTTCTGACGTTCGTGAAATGTCAGGAATATTTGAAGATGTACAAGATTCTTTCCGTTGCCGATCCCACGCAAACATCACAGATGGAGATCACTAATTTAGAAAAAAATTTTTGACATTTTCGTCAATACAGACTTTTTTCTTTAAACTTGCATATCTTCTGATTTTCCCTTTTTGACAACAAATGCACCCTCTAATGGTTGGGGGTCTTCC
>BMAO01031872.1:0-70260 GCA_019973975.1 Trichonephila clavata | reverse complement strand
AAATGTATTTAGTTAAGTGAAAAATATTTCTCAACGTGAGTGTCAACAAAAACAAAATATAAAAACGAATTAAACGCGGAATATGAAATGCTACTGCACATACACTGGTGTGCAAAAATTAAGGACGAAGTCGAAAAATTAGCATATCAGCTGAAAGAAGAGGCAGAGCGGACAGAAAGACCAATCAGGAGATTAAGTGAGGTGATGTACGGTAGCACATGCGTAGATATGCAGGTAGACGTAATGGGGAGTGTCTGCGTAGTAAAGCATGTTGTCGGTGTAAGATTAGTATTTCTGGCAAAGAGATTGCACACCGTATAGCAGTTAAAATCACACCGAGTTGCTGCCTCAGCGAGAAATGGCGAATAATCAATCTGTTAGACGACATCTGGATGTTTTTATCCGAGATCGAATCATTGGGAAGTTGGAGGAAGGTCGCAGTGTGGCGTCAGAGTTCGGAATTGCTCACAGCATCGCTTCATGACTTTGGAGACAATTTCAAACTACAGGAACAGCTATCCGGGGGTTCAGTAGTGGTCGTCCACGAGGAACCACACCCGCAGATGACCGGTATATTGCCTTACAGGCCAGAAGAAACAGGCGGCAGACAGCGGGAGAAATCGCTAGACACACGACACAGGCGACTGGACGACCGATATCGCGTTTTACCGTGGCCAGAAGAATGCACGGTGGTGGTTTGTTTGCACGACGCCCTGTATGGTGTGTACCTCTAACGCCTGCCCATCGGTGAAGGCATTCTCTGTGGTGGCGGGAACACCAGAATTGGAGAGACAATGAATGGGGACGAGTACTCTTTACAGATGAGAGCAGATTCAGTCTGAGTAGCGATTCTCATCGCATACTCATCTGGAGAGAGCGGGGAAGCCGCAATCATCCCTCGAACCTCATTGAAAGGGACAGGTATGGAGGTGGCGGTGTTCTCGTTTGAGGAGGCATCATGCTTGGTAGTCGTACATACCTTCACATTCGACGCAGGTTCAGTCAACGGGACCCGTTATTGTAACGAGATTCTTCTTCCATATGTGCGTCTTTTTAGAGGCGCTATGGGTCCGCAGTTCCTTTTCATGGACGACAATGCACCATGTCATCGCACAGTAGCTGCCGAACAGCTCTTAGAGAGTGAGGATATTTAACGTATGGATTGACCGGCACGATCTCCGGATCTCAATCCCATCGAGCATGTATGGGATTTTCTAGGCAGACGCTTGGCAGCTCGTACCTTATCACCAGTAACGATTCCGGAGCTTCGATTGGCGCTGCAAGACGAATGGGCAGCAATGCCTCAACAACTCATTGACACCCTCATTCTCAGCATGGGCAGACGCTGTGAAACCTGCCTAGCAGTCAGGGGAGATCATATCCCCTACTAAAGACCGGATATTTCTTGCTGAACACCCATCACAGGGATGTTTCGGCCTTCAGTCGCATTGCGCTCCATGCTACTTTTTCAACAAAGCTTCTTTTTATCCCTCTGATTTCTCTTTTAGTAAGTGTTGCTTACATTACTCATGTCCTTACGTATTGGGGATCTTACGGTATTAAATGTGTTGATTTGGAATGCTTTTGTACAAAGTTATATTGAAAAAACCTTCTCGTCCTTAATTTTTGCACACAGTGTAATTTCCAAGGGCCGACAGTTTGTGTAAAAAATGTGAACACATATCACAGTTACTAAATATGATGCATGCGCAGGTGACATTTGGATCACAAATTAATATTATCAATGAATAAATAACATTAACATTACATCATAAAATTTTCTAATAAGAAATAAAATTTTTAAAATTTTCTTTTCATATAACATTAAAAATATATGTTTATCTATATACTTTAAATATTATTTTAAGATATATTCTTCTAAGTGTGGAATGGGATTCCCCAAAACCAGTTCCGAATTACTCATTAGGTGCAGTAGGTGATTGTCTAAGGGCCCCACTCTTTTTAGGGTCCCAAAAATAAAAAAACCTCCAAATATTTAGCTATTTTTTGCTGCAAGAATTAGTTTTTATTACAAATTCTAATAAATAGTTAGTGTTTAGTTACATATTTTTTAATTCGCTGATTATCTGTTATTTTATTTGTGCAATGAAATATATTGCTAAAATGTTGTGTAATGAGACTATTAGACTACAGGGCCCCCAGAACTGGACAGCCTAGAGGGTCTCCATGTCGTTTTATCCAAAAAGTTTGACCACTGATCTTTGTCCAGAAATAGCTCTTCCATGGACAAGATTCACTGCTGTTTTACCCCCTCCCTCCCCTGAAAAAGAAAAAAGAACTACCAATTTTACGATTGTGACCCCCCCCCCTCCAATCCCCACTCCTTAGCGAGCGTCGGCTTTCGCTGAGGGGAGAATTTTGTTGAGATGAGTACCCGAGAGAGAAATTTATAGCCCATCTTGGGAATCTTCAGAAAAATATTTGTGCCAAAAATTTCGCAAAAGTCAACGCCATCTAGATGTCAAACAACTGAAGGCCTTCCCCTTAAAGGAAAAGCCGCAGTATTCAGCATATTCTCCCCAAACGCAAATCTCGTCTCTGTCGCTCTATTACTGAATTGAATTTTCGTTTTTATAGTGTTATTTGTGTTTGAGTTTTTTATAGTGATAAGTAAAACAATTGAAATTCATCATGTCGTATGATCCTTTAGTTCTTTCCACACCTTTAGCTGGGTCACAGGGTAGAAGGGATTTAAACACGTTTCAGAGTAAATTCTTTTATTACAGATATGTAGGTAAGTACATATTCTGTATTTATTATTGCTATAATATATAAACAATGTTGAGCTTTTTTGTTTATCACACCTACGCCAGAGTAGACCGCAAACGTTTTAAAAAAAGTTAGAAGTAGGCCGTGTCATGTTAAAGTCTGCCAATCCCTGCTTTTATTGTAATTGAACTAAAAAATGAAAAATAAATTTACTTTGATAAAACTAAAAAAAAAAAATAATAATAATAAATAAAAAAACGCTTTATAGTTAATCGAACTAAAAAGTAAAACACAAATCTTAATATAAGAATAAAATTATTAATGAGAAAATTAATCTCATTGTGGTAAAAGCAAGGCAAGCTTTGTAATGCCTTTACTCTAACTCTGGATTTCGTAATAGAAATAGAAAGAAATTATAACAATTGATATCGAGTACCCAACACTTTTACCACAATGACATTAATCTTTTTGTTAATCATTTTATTTTTATGTTAAGATTTATTTTTTCCTTTTTTGTTTGATTAACTACAAAAGCGTGTTTTTTAGTTTTTTAAACTATAATTCATTTTTAAAACTACCACTTCGATAGAAAGCGATATTGGATATTTCACACAATTGTCACTTTTCTTTGGTATGAATGCACAAATGTCACCATAATTTATCAATCCGATAAAAAGGCCAGCAGCATACGATATCCTTAGGAGAAAAAATGGCTATTCTTTCAAGTATATATATATATGTGTGTTAAGTACATTTCAAGAACCAACTTGACAGAAATTCTTTTAATATATTCATGAACATAAGGTTCTCTTGGTATGAATAAGTAAATGTCTTTTTAAATCATTCCTTCGTGAGAAAGCCTTGTTGCATATTTCACAAACATGAGGCTTTTCCTTGGTATGATTACGTAAATGTTTCTTGTAGGAAGTACTTTCTGAGAAAGCCTTGTTGTATACTTAAACATGAGGCTATTCCTTCGTATGAATACGTAAATGTTTCCTTAAGTTACCACTTAGACCGAAAGCCTTGTTGCATATTTCACAAACATGAGGCTTTTCCTTGGTATGAATAAGTAAATGTTTCTTGAAGGAACTACTTACTGAGAAAGCTTTGTTGCATATTTCACAAACATGAGGCTTTTCCTTGGTATGAATACGTAAATGTTTCTTTAAGTGACTACTATCAGAGAAAGCCTTGTTGCATATTTCGCAAGCATAAGGCTTTTCCTTGGTATGAATACGTAAATGTGAATCTAAATGACACCTTTGAAAGAATGCCTTATTGCATATTTCACAAACGTGATGCTTTTCGTTGGTATGAATATGTAAATGTCTCTTTAAGGAACTACTTTGAGTGAAAGCCTTGTTGCATACTTCACAAACATGAGGCTTTTCATTGGTATGAATACGTAAATGTGAACTTAAATTACTTCTCTGAGCGAAAGCCTTGTTGCATACTCCACAAACATAAGGCTTTTCATTGGTATGAATACGTAGATGTTCCATTAAGCCACTATTAAGAGCGAAAGCCTTGTTGCATATTTCACAAACATTAGGCTTTTCTTGGGTATGAATAAGTAAATGTCTTTTTAAATTACCATTTTTTGTGAAAGCCTTGTTACATACTTCACAAACATAAGTCTTTTCCTTGGTATGAATACGTAGATGCCTTTTCAAATAACAACTTTGACTGAAAGCCTTGTTGCATATTTCACAAACATGAGGCCTTGCCTTGTTATGAATACATAAACGTGAATATAAATTACCTTTTTGTGAGAAAGCCTTGTTACATATCTCACAAACATGAGGCTCATCGCTGGGCAGATTACTCAAGTGATATTTTAAGATATCGCTTCGAGAGGTAAGCATCTTGTTTATAAAATTGGAAATGTCAGGAGAGATCTTTATTTATTTCTTTTTTTAAGTGACGAGAAGAGAATGGATCTCTTTTGTGGAAAGAGGTTTATAATTATATAATTTTCTTTGAGAATAAATCTCTCTTTTGAATGCAATACGAAAATCGGATACCTAGTTGTATTTTAAATTAATACACAAATGAAATCCAGCTAAAAATTGCATTTTTCAATATAACAAGGCAACATCAAACTGCTTTCAGTTGAATTTGCTGAAAATATTCTACAATGTATTCAATGATTGCAAAATTGCAGGTGTGTGAAAATTTTTAGAATTACATTCCCTACTGTAATTTAAACGAAGGCTTAAAGGTATGTCACAGTATCTGTATTACATACTTTCTTTGAGCAGGATTCAAGAAGGGCACGGACGAACTTATGTTCCATAAAACAGTAAGAATGCAGTGAACGATAAATAGCACACTGTTCTTTTATTATTGGTGATTGATTGGTTTGAAGTAATAATCTTTCAAAAAAGTAATACTTTTGGTGATAAGCCACATAACTTTAAACAATTATTATTAGCATGTAATCGAAGACCTTCGGAACGTCACTGACACTTTTTCTCTTAAGATCTTGTAAGTCATTAAATTCAAAAATTTCTTGCCAAAAAATTCATATGATTAACCTGCTTTTCCATGAGACAATTTACACCAAACTGTTTGGGAGTCCACATCATTCAAATGAAAATGTATTGAAAATTTTTACAGATAATATTTTCAATAATTTCTTTCTATAGCTATAATGATGCACTCTGTTATCTGATAGAAAAAAATAGTAGTAAGGTAATCTAAAAATCTAAACTCCTTTTTAATTTCATATTAAGAATCTTCCATGTAAAATGCAGAAATCTCAGCCAAAACACTCCATATTTACTTAGTCCATCTTCTTTTCTCTAAAATTTTTTTATATGTTTTATGACAAATATCTTGTATTTTTCCTCTGCCTCCAATTTTTTCTCTTGTGTTGGTTTGACTCTGGAATTCTACAGTTGTCTAAATTTTCCTATTCCTCTGGAAAAAAAAAATAATAGCCATGAATAACAATATTGAAATTATAAAAAACATAGTACATTTAGAATATGTATAGTTATATACGATATAACTATATCACAATTTCAAATTTTCATAGATTACAGAGAAACAATACCTCTGTACTATATTATATATATACCATTTAAAACATTCATTTACATCTTCAGTTTTGTAACGCAAATACTCAAAATTTTGCAAGAACAATATTTTATATACTTTGATTTCACAGTATATCATACTACATTTGATAGAATCAAATAATTTTTGTTTACAGGATAATTTCAATTGCCCTATTCCTTACCAGAAAGATGATCAACTCTCATTTTCTTAACTATATTTCATTTCACCCAAGCTTAGCAAGATTGGGTAGATAGAAAATATACCTATGTGCTTGAAAATAGTTCTATCTTGTTAAAAAATCTTAAAATAAAGCAAATACATAGCAATTTTTAAAAAGTTCCATGCACTATGAAAAGTGTAATTCTAAAGATATTATATCCAAGTTATCTGCAGTCAAATTTCATATTCTGCATTTAATTTGTTTTCATATTTTATTTTGTAACCACTCTTTAATGTATTTTTCACTTAAATACATTGTTCTGCGCATTGTCAAAATGTTTATAGCTGTGTGAGAAATTGTGTATTTTGTATGAATATGCAAATTAAAATTAGGGAGCTGTTCTTGCTTAAATATAGATTTTAACATCAAATCTTTTGATATACGAATAAGTTATATTCCCTCTTCTTCATTATAGGTGTATTTATCCACAAATGAAAAAAGGTGCATTTGCCATAAGAAAACTATTTAGTAGTGCAAACACATTGTACTGACGAGTATAAAATTGTTTCGTTGAATCCGGTATAGGAAACAATAAAACATTAGCAATCCAGTAAGTAATACACATAAAGAAAACACTAACATTCTTTTATATAGAATAGTAAAAGTTTTCAAAAAGTATTACAAAGTAAAGTTATTATGTACAAGAAATTTCACAGTTTTAATGAATGTTATGAGCTTTTTAGAAACTTGTAATGATACAAAATTCATCGAAAACGTTTTGCATACACATTTATAAACTCCTTTTCAATTTTTTTATTGTGACTTGTGGAACCCTTGGAAACCCCAGAGTTTTTTGGAACATAGTTTGACGATTATTGCTAGATATTAGTGGTCATCAAACTTTTTCAACTCACGGAACCTCTAGAACTCGAAGGTGCTTTCGTGGAACCCCATTCCATACACACTTCGAAGAACATATCTCAAAATAATATTTAAAGTAGATCCACATGTTACAGGCACTCTGTGTGAAGGTAATTAAAAAGAGTATTGACAATTATATTATTAGAAAATACTTTAAAAAATTTTTTTAAATATAATTTATTCATAAATAATACTAATATTTGATTCAAGTGTCACCTATCCATGCAAAATATATTTAGTAACTGGGATATGTGCCTGCTTTCTTTCACACAAACACTCGAAGTCTAGGTTTATTGAGATTTATTGCAATCGTATTATATATTTTAGTTTAATTTCTCATTATTTGATTTTGTAACCCCACTTACGTTGAGAAATTATTTTACTTAAACACAATGTTCTTAATAGCATTAACATGTTTATAGCTGTGCGAGAAATCCCGAGTATTTTGCATGAATTTAGAGCCCTATAATTCAGAAGCTGATTTTGCTTAAATCAAGATTTTAACATTGAATCTGTTGATGTGTTAATAAGTTGTTTCCTTTTCATTATGGGTCTTTTTTTCCCCACCAATGCAAAAAGGTATATTTTCCACTAGAAAACTATTCAGTCTTGAAAAATAAACTAACGAAAGAGTATAAAATTATCTCGTCGAACCGGAGAAAGTAAACAAATAGAATATTCATAACTTAGTAGGAAGTATATATATAAAAATAAAACATTTTAATAGTCCTTTATACAATTTTTTAAACTGCTGCAAAATAAAACTATTATATATAAACTAGCTGCATGGCCCGGCATTGCACGGGATTTTACTGAGGGTATAACTTAATCCCCATGTTAATTTCCTCTTTTTTTTCTGACGCCAGCACTTTTGTGTGGGTGTGACACGCATGATGTGAGTGTATAGCCTGTGAGTGCGTGTCATGGCTTTCTCATTTAACATTTTCAAATTACGAATTTTCACTACTATTTTAAATTTTGAAATAAAATTGAGGATCTTTTTAAATGTTCGACACCGATATTGATTCATTTCAGAAAAAATCATAAAATATACAAAATATCATTGTTTTGTAAAAGAAAAATAGTTTTTTTTTTAAATTCTTAAAAAAAAGATAATTTTCGGCATTTTATTTTTTGAAAATCATTTCATTTAAATGCATTGATATTTATTCATTTTAGAAGGAATCATAAAATAGGCAAAGTGTTATTGTTTTGAAGGGGAAAAAATCCGAATCGTGACAAACTAAATGATGTTTGGCATTTATAAATTTATTAAATCACTGATTTTAAAACAGCAAATTATGAACTTTTTTAGTTCAGATGGTTTACTTATCCTAATTATAAGAAATCCATACATAACGATTGAAAAATTTCGGTTAATGATTTACAGGAAACAATACTACTTTATTTAAAAAATATTTATTTAATGTAATACATTTTAATATATTGCAAATAAACTTATTTAAAATAATGATAACAGAGTAAAAACACGATTAAATTTTTTACAAATGTAATTAATGCAAAAATTCTTACCGTTACTTATTAAAACGACTGTTTATTTCTTTATTGCGTTTTTTTTTAGTGTTAGATTTTAAAAAAGTTATAAAAAAAAGGTAAAAAGCCTTTATTTACACATTTACAGTATAAAATTCAAAAAGAAAATACTATGTGATAAAAATATATTTCAGAATATTTCCTTATATTTTTCTATGATATATTTTTCTTATATCCCACTGTTCTTCAATAAATCAATCTTTGAGAATAAAAAAAAACTATCGGTTGTGATGCATTATATGAATAAGCGTCCTGCCCCAATTAGCAATGTTATGAGGGAATTCCCATTTTTACTACACAGCAAAAGACTCAAATCTACCTCAACCTTTCGAGTCTTCAAAACAGAAAATTAACGCAAAGTGAATGACTTTGACGCGCAATTGAGAATTTTTTTTAAAGTTTTCATTTTTTTAATTATTTTTTGAGGGCTTAACTTTCATGTTAAATTTTTGAAATTTCACACATTAATTGCAAAAACAAAGTACTTTTAAATAAAAAATGTATAAAAAAGACTGCTTAAATTATTTCTCGCAAAAACGGTATTTTACGAAAATCACAAAAAAAAATTTTTAAATCCGTAATTTTTAAGCAATTTTTTCAATCTTCACACATAATATGTATAACATTATTCTACAAACGTAACAAAAGTTTCGTATGATAATTTTAATTAACGAAGAAGTCATTTAATGTTAAGTTAAAATTTTGAGTATTTTTTAAAATCATAGAAAAAAAAGTTTTCAGCATTTTATTTTTTAAATGACTGATTCAAAAAGAAAAATGTATGAAATTATGTAGTAAAAATATCGTTTTAATAACACGAAAATAAATTCATAGAAAATGTTTTTCATAAAAACGCATCTGTTTTAACTCGATTTTTAAAAAATTGTAAAAAATAGAAAATATCATTATTTTGCAAAGAAAATTATACCGTATCATGGCGAAAAAAAATGATCTTTCTTATTCTGTAATTATTTTTTGTCTGATTTAAAAAACAAAAATCGGATGGCTGTTTAAAAAACGTTGAGAGTACCGAAAAATTTCCCCCTCTGTTCATTCACGACGCTAGACGGGAAAAACAACAAGCAGGGTTAAGACAATTAGGCGTTTTAAGGTTTTCAATTAATATCTTTTTAACTAATTACAATATCGGAATGAAAAATAGTTTACGTCCTATTCTCAGGCCTATTGAATATACGCACAAAATTTCATAAGAATCGGCCAAGCCGTTTCGGAGGAGTTTGGTTACAAACACTGTGACACGAGAATTTTATATATTAGACTAGCTGACCCAGCCCGGCGTTGCACGGGCTTTTACCGAGGGTATAACTTAATCCCCATGTTAATTTCCTCCTTTATTTCTGACGCCAGCACTTCTGTGTGGGTGTGACACGTACGATGTGAGTGCATGGTCCGTGAGTGTGTATCATGGCTTTCTCGTTTAACATTTTCCCTTCTCTTGACAAAATCAGCACTTCCAATATTATTTTTCGAAATTACTTTGACTTCTTTGTTTCTTTCCTCTCCGCTTACCCCGGGGTGGCACGGGCTTTTACCGAGTGAATAACTTCATCCCCATGGGAATTTCCTGTTTCCCTTAGGACGATAGCACTTATGTATGCGTGTGTATGCGCGCGATGTGAGTGATTTCTTTAACTATGTCATAAAAACTCCCTTTTTCGAAATTTGTTCTTAAGTTGATGTGGTAATTAGGAGAGATGGGTGAAAGCTCAGGTGTCGTCCTCATCACTTGACAGTGGCTTAAAATTTCGAAGTCCGTCGCCAAAAACTCTCGAGCAGGTAAACAGGGCGAATTTATAAATCACTCACCCACTTTCCAATTCTTTCGTTGCAGTTTTTTAGACCTCGGAAACGAAAATGTAGCCTTTTTAAAAATAGTTGTATGTTGAAAAAAGTAGAAAATTTTCAAATTACAAAATTTCACTACTATTTTAAATCTTGAAATACAATTGTGAGGATTTTTTGAAATGTTCGACACATGGGAATAAAGTTTCATGCAATTATCTTTTTTAAAGAAGAAATCCTTAAACGATTGATTTAAGTATTTTGAGTGTTTTATTAAAATTTGTTCAAAAAAGTTTTTGGCTTTTTATTTTTTAAATCACTGATTTGATACAGATAAATATTTTAAATGAATCTCAGAAATGTATTGAATACATTCTTTCATCTTAATCTGACATCAATAATGATTTAATTTTGAAAATTATATGAAGAGAAAATGATGAAAATTGAAGCAAAAATGACTTTTTCACTCGCATTTTTTTACTCGCCAAATTTGCTGATTTTCGCATGTTTAAGTCAGAACTTTTTGGTGTAACCCTTGAGTTAGATGTGAAGTTTCAGGTGAAACAGTTGAAAGCTATTTGGCGCGAAACCATTTTTCGACGCCAAGGCTTGGCAAACTGTAAAATCGCATTTTTTATTAAAGTTTTTATTTCTTAGGGCTTAATTTTTAAGTTAATGCTTTCAAACTTCACACATTAATTTCGAAAACGAAGGACTTTTAAATAAAAAAATGTACAAAAATTACTGTTTAGATTATTTCTTGTAATGACGTTATTTTACGAAAATCACAATTTTTTTTATTTAAAATTCGTAATTTTAAAGCAATTTTTTCAATTTTAGCACAGAAGTTTGATAACATTATTCTACAAACGTAACAAAAGTTTCGTAAGATAATCTTAATAAATAACGAACTTATTCAATGTTAAGTTAAAAATTTCGACAATTTTTCAAAAAATCTGTAAAAAAAGTTTTGGGAATTTTTTTTTTAAATGACTGGTTGTAAAAGAAAAAGGCTTGGAGTTATTTAGTGTAGAATATCGTTTTCATAACACGAAAATAAATTCATACGCAACGATTTCGAAATAATTTTCATAAAAACGCATAAATTTTAACTATTTTTTAAAAAAATCTTAAAAAATAGAAAATATTATTTTGCAAAAAAAATTATACTATATCGTGGCGAAAGAAATTATCTTTCCGATTCTGTAATTATTTTTTCCCTGATTTAAAAAAAAAATCGGATGGCTGTTTAAATAACGTCGAAAATACAAAAAAATTTAACCTCTGTTCATTCACGAAGCTAGGCGGGAAAAATAAAGCGCAGGGTTAAAATAATTAAGCGTTTTAAGGTTTTTTATTAATATCGTTTTAACTAATTACAATATCGGAATGAAAAATAGTTTACGTCCTATTCTCAGACCTACTGAATATACGCACAAAATTTCATAAGAATCGGCCTCACCGTTTCGGAGGAGTTTGGTTACAAACACTGTGACACGAGAATTTTATATATTGGATAAAAATTTTAGTTTTAATAAATAGGATGAGCTTTTGATATTTGTAACTATACTAACTTATAGAGAACGAGAATCCATTTTCTATACATATTAATTTCGGGTCGATTTTTTGTCATTCATAGAACCCCTGGGTATGCTTTGTGGAACACCAGGGTTCCGTGGAACACAGTTTGAAGATCACTGCTCTATATGAATACTGAAAAGAACAAACAGTATAATTTTTTCAAATTAAACAATTTTTCAAGAAAGAATAAGTAGATTTAAAGCAGTGATGAATTAAATTTCATGTTTTAATCTGTTGTATTAAAAATGAATTAAGAGTATGACGCAATTATATTTTTATTGAATGGATATATTACTATAGAACATTATTTATTGTGTTTTTCGAAACTAAGTTCACATAAATTTTATTAATAGATAATCATTATATTCTATAAATTAGATGTAAAAATAAATTCTATGTAATTGGTGAGTATTGTGTCTATCAGGGAAATTTTTTTTTATTTTTATTCCCTTAACAACAAAAATAAATAAATAAATAATAAAAAAATAATAATAATATTCTAAACATATTTCTGAAATTTCTCTTTAGTTTGGGAAAAACGTAACAATCATGAATAAGAAAAAATATCAAAAAAAAAGAGAAAAATGTTGATTTTTTTTTCTCACTGAAATAAGAAATATTTCTTGTCGCATGTTTCTTGTTTAATCTCAAGTCCTGCAAAATAGAACCACCAACTCCTTTGATTTCTTAAATGTACATTTTATTTAAAGTCTTTATCTAAAAAAAATAATAAAGAACTATTGCTTGAAATACAAAATTGAAAATTTTATATACATTAAATAATGGTTTTTTTTATACATGCTCTAATAATATACATCAGGGGTCGGCAACCTGTGGCACGCATTACTATTCTCAGTAGAACTCTACACTTTATGCACAAAAATTTGTCAATTTTATTGCATAGCAATAAAAGTGTCTCATTTCACCATTTTTGTACTCTGAAGACTTCGTATCCACATGTGTTTTCTGGTCCCCGCTGTGGGTGTGAAATGCCCCAGAGCAACAACATGACGCAACAAACGAACAAGACCACCAATTATATTGAGCAACATATTGTCTTAAAACAATAATTTATGGTAAAATACTTCGTAATAATTATAATATACATTTTCTAGTAGATCGATGCAAAATTCAAGATAGAGAAAGGAAAAGAGCTTATAACTAACTCATTTTGAGTTTTTCAAAGCAAAGGAAAGATGTAAAAAAAAAAAGAAAGTTCACAAACATTTGAAAATAGAGCAAATCATTTTGCAATAGTGATTTTTTTTAAAAAATAATAAACTACTTGAACTGAATTAATAATTACACAGTTATACATTTCCTTTGTTCAAAAGATAAATTCTTCATTTTATAAGCCCTCTGAAATTAAAAATTATGTATATTTTCCTTTTAGCAAAATGAAAACATTGTTTGCATATCGAGATAATTAACTATTTTTTAAAAGCCCCCACACGAATTGATTATTTAGTGGATTATTATTTTGCGTGAATGCTTTTTTTTTTCAAACTAAAAAATAATCTAATCCAAATCAATGTATTAGCTATAATACTAAAAGATAAACTCCAATGTGCAACAAATATTTGTTGATTATTTTTATGTTAATGCGGCACATATTTGCTTTATCTAAAAAATTTTATTACATTTAACTAAAATGGATATTTTTAAAGTAACTATAATTTTAATTTGATGTGTGTAAAATGCATTGCGTAAAGAACAGGGTGGCCATAATTAAACTGCAAGTTTTTAAGGGGTTCTGGAGAGAAAACCACTGGGAATATTCTACTGAAATTTGGTATCTACATGTTTCAAAATATGTGCAAGTCAAATATGCAAAAAAATTTGCCATTTTCACCCAAGAGATGGCGCTGTTCCGTATTTCAAGGCTTATTGAGGGCAGATATGCAAATTTCAAGCTCATCGAACAGTATAAAAATAATACCACATTAAGTAATGATCAATCACGACTCTGAATAAGAAGGAACGTGCATTGTTAGTGAAGATATTCAATTAGAATGGTAGCAATTATTCAGCTACTCTGAAAGAATACCAGCGAATGAAACAATTAAGAGCTCCAATGAGTTTGTCAATGGATTGAAAAATATGATTCCTAAATTTGAAGAAACAAGAGAACTAGGTACTATCTCAAGCACAAGAGAGCGGCGCGCATCCCTTAGTCCCACAAAGAGTACAACAAATTGATGACGCTATGGCTACGAGTAGCAGTTCAGGAGCCAATATGCTGCAAAAAGAAGCACAAGAAGTGTGGCTGGGTCATTATCTCTTCCCTGGTCAACTATGCATAAAGAGAAAGAGTATTGCACCACATTCTTCAGCGTTATCCGTATAAAATTAAAATACTTCAAGCATGTGAGTGCATCTGGGGGTTAACATATTGAGCACATCATGTGATAATTTCATTGAATAATTAATGGTTCAGTTGTTTTCCAAAGCATCTTGATGGATAGTTTAATTTGTGATTTCAATTTACGTTAATGTTTGATTGCATGAAAAGGGGGAAATTAATCACTGAAGCAAATATTACGGAATTTTAACAAAATATAAGAGATGTTTGATATTGCTTATATGCCTCTTAAAATGTCATTATGCTCTGTCTATCGGTTTTGGATGTTGTATATGTCACTGGTGAGCGTTGAAATACGGTACAGCGCCATCTAAAGGATGAAAATGGTGATTTTTTTTCTTTGCATATTTGATTTGCGCATGTTTTGAAACGTGTAGATACCAAATTTCACTAAAATATTTCCAATGGTTATCTCTATAAGCGCCCCTTGAACACTTGCAGTTTAATTATGGCCACCCTGTATATAAGCACAGCATCTATATTAAAAATTAAATCAAGGATTCGACCAGGGATTTGGAAGTATTCAGTGATAGAAAATGCCCAACAGGAATTTTAAATAAGACATTCATTCATGTTGCACTAAAAGCAACAAGAGGGCTATTAGCAATGGGTCCCATTAATTTGAACCTCGGTCAAGTGGCGAGGACGACACATGAGTTGGCACCTCCCTCTCCCAACTATCACATCACAGCAATGGGAGGACATTTAACCGACACAGATTTAACGTGCATCAGTCCCCTCTGCACGACGAGTCTTTGATGGCACCAGGATGTAATAAAAAAAAGGCTAACTTAAAAAGGGGAATCACAAACCAAAAAATTATACCAATTATTATTTTTAAAAAGATTATATAATTTCCTCATCAACTAATTGAATTTAAATTTGAAGCGAAATAATTGTGTTCATATAATTTTAATGCATACAGAAATATGTTATATATTTGTAAAAAAAAGGTGATTATAAATTATTTTAATTTCTACTCTTTTTGTGCAAATACACAATCAAAGAGAAAATTAAAGTGAGTTGAAATAATACTCCCCCCCCCTTTGTTTATGATTAGTTTCTTAAGTAGGAAATCAACAGAAACTGATGAAGCAAGTGGAAAGAACCAAACCAAAATAGAAAACAAACCAATTATACAATTTAGAGTATAAATTAATTGAAAAAAATTTGTCAGTTAATTTAAGGAATAAAATTTGTTTTAATGGTTCAATGGGAAAATTTTACGCCATACATAAAATCTATTCGGTGAAAGAAAAAAATTTTCTTAGGAAAAAAAAATTAAAAATTATTGCATATAATAATAAGATTAAAATTTCAGACTGGTGTTCAAGGTGTTTCAGTAAAATTCACCACTTTCGGTAAAGTGTAAAATTAGTTTAATTTCAATTTTTCATCCAAATGCTTCACAGAATTTAGAAGATTTTTATAGACATTTTTTAATAACAGACAAAAAAGTAAACTGCAGAACATTATTAAACTAAAAGTTATCTGTAGATGAATTCAAAAAGCAGACACTAAGAAAATAGTTAAAAAAAAAAAAAAAGAGAAAGTTCATCAGTTTTGAGATGCTAAGTCTCTGTGCATCATAAATCTTTTCCACTGTCCACTATTGTCACAATTTACAAGTCTGTGGAAGACAGAAGACCACTGCTCTAAGTAAATCTTAGAACAAAGCCTGTTTTGAAAACAAAATTTTCACGTAGGCATTATGAATCGTATTAAAATAAATATAGGAACTGTAAAAAAATTAGTAATGATGAATAATATACAAGTAATGTCTAGTTTTTTGTTAATCTTTCACATTTAGAAACAAATAAATAAACTTCAATTCTCTCATCATTATTGAACGTAAAAGTAATAGAAAACGCATCCAATCATTTTTAAATCTTTTGTGTTGGTTTGAAAGCATGATTCAAGAACAAAATAAGTTAATTAGACTCATCAAATAAGATACAAAACTCACTGCTCTTTCACACGAGGCAAGATCAATAACTAAATTTTAAGCAACAGCTGTTGAAATTGTTTTTTCCCCTTGCTTCTCACCGTTCAATGACATATTTCGCACTTCCCTCTAATTTTGCAAAACATATTAAACTCTAGCCAATCCTTACATTCACTCTTTATATGATACATAGCCGCAGAGTTTGGAGCAGTGAGTGAATATTAACGTCACACTAATTAGCAACACGAGGGCTTTTGGCGACGGTCCGCATAATTTTGAACCATGGTCAAGTGACGCGGATGACACCTGAGCTGGCACCTCCCTCTCCTAACTACCACACCACACCAACAGGAGGACGTTTGAGCTCTCGACAGATTTAACGTGCATCGCTCCCCTACACGGCGGGTCTTTAGTGGTACTAGGATCGAACTCATGACATGTTAGCCATGATCCGATGCCTAGACCACTCGGCCACCAGAGTTTGGAGCCATGATTACTCTTACTTCTATAAATATCTCAGCTTTTAAATTATATTGCCAAATCTGATTTACTTTCCGGATGAATGTTTTGAAAAATATCGTAATATTTTTTCCCTCAGGGTTTCCCCAAGAAAGTAGTTTTTAAAAGAGGATTGTTTTGTTTTGTAAATTTTTAGTCAACAGAGAACAAAAGTACCGTAATTTCGCACGTATAGTCCGCAGACACGATTTTATATAAAAAAAATTTAAAAAATCGTCAGATAGTCCGCGACTATACGTCCGAAATTACGTTATTTTAATACGGCAATATTAATGTATTTTAGAAACAAAGAATTAAGTATAAATAGAAAAAAAGTACTTCCTTACTAATATACCTTCAGAAATAAAACGCTAAATACAAATAAAAAACAGTGCTTAACTAATTAATCATATATTAATTAATCACACATTCTACTACATAACGAAAACTTCTAAGTCGATTCATCGTATCAGAATTAAACAGTTCTAATATATTTTCGGGAAGAGTGTCCGAAGTTCATTTCAGCATCACTATCTTCACTGTCAGTGATTTCTCGCTTTCACTAACAATCCGCTTTATAAATCCGATATCGCAGTTCACGAATCGTTTTTAAATTTCAACGATTTTAACCGTGAACAACCAGCGTATTATCCGCACTGTGGATAGTCGCAGCTTCAAAATTCGCATTAAACACAGATAGTCGCGACTATACGCGCGAAATACGGTAAATATACCATTCTGCAACTGTTCCCATAAATTAAATAATACCATTACTTCTGTGCATTTCATTAATCAAATGGAGTTACGATAAAATTTTTTAGAATTTTATTAAACAAGGTCTTTTAAACATGGCATCGTTTTGTCAGCAATTCCTTTAAAAAAAATTATTTTGGTTTATTGCTATTTCCAATGTTCTATTTTATTGATAATTTCTTGATTTTCTTTTTCCATCAAATCATCAACTTTCATGGAATGTACCACATTTAAAAAAAAACAGTTGTGGAGGGAAAACTATTACATACAATATATTACAATACATATATCTCTATATTGTGAATAACATGCATCCAACAGTCTAATGCAGTGTTTCTCAACCTTTTTTTTAACTAATTCCCTATAAGCATTTCAAAAATTCTTATGTCTAAAAATATAAGTTTTAAGAAATCACTAGAAAAAAAAATTTTCAGTTAGTAAATTTTTAAAACTTACAGTCGAAAAAAATAAATTTTTTAGTAATATCCTTGTACCTGATGTTTGTTACAAAGAGCTTTTATGTCGAGTTCCAATTTACATAGCTTCAGTCTCAAGTCTACCCGTTTTGCTATACCCAGCCTATATATTCTGGCACTAAATCCACATTCAGTTTAATAAGATGGAAATGGTAACAATAGTTCTCTTGTACATTTAGATATTTG
Source organism: Trichonephila clavata (assembly GCA_019973975.1). Lineage (NCBI taxonomy): Eukaryota > Metazoa > Arthropoda > Arachnida > Araneae > Nephilidae > Trichonephila > Trichonephila clavata. The sequence continues at coordinate 52,225 of BMAO01031872.1, read as the reverse complement.
ATTTTGGTTTCTTCACAAAGCCATGCCTTCACTTCTGTTATACTAAATAATGGTTTAGTTGATGCACTGATTAATTGATCACTGATTATACAATCTGTAGGTCTCAAAACTTTCTACTTATTTCAAAATGAAGTACAAGACTACCATGGTCTTCATTTTGTTTTTCACAAAATAATTTGAAGAGATGTTCACATTTGGCATTAGCTGTAATAGCAATGATACACTTTAGCATTAAATTTAGCATCTCATTTTGAACAAGTGAAATGTTGTTAGCTACCAAGTTTACCCTGTGAATGACACAATGCATAAAAAGCATATTTGGATTCTCCTCTTCCATCAATTTTAAAAAACCATTTTTCTTCCCCACCATATTAGGAGCACCATCTGCAGCAGAATATGTTATATTCTACATTGGTATATTATTGGTATCTAAGTATATTTTTATTTTATTTTAAATATCTATGGAGGTAGTGGTACTTTCTAATGATTTACAGATCAGATTTCTAAACAGATTACTTAGCTTTGAAGTCTTTTTCATTTTTTCCCACAACCATTTTAAGAAATACTGATATTAATGGTGCAATTAATTTCTCCAGATTTAGGGATGAGTAGTGTGTGTGAAATATGATAACCAGTCTCAAGAGTTCAATTGACAGTTGCATTAAGAGCAGTAGATTTTAATGTTACTCTTTTTTCAAAAATCTTTATTAAAGTTAAAATTAGTTCAAATTTGAAGAACTTTTAAGCATTTTGTTTTGCCTTCAAATGTGCTTCAAGATGGCATGTTTTATTGATTCGCTGGTCAAACATTATTGGCATAAAAGACAACACAAGGTAGCCTATCATCATTAACAGCGGGAATGAAACCAAATTTCAAATGGAACTACTTTGTTATCCAGGGTTTACACAGCAAACACTGCCTGGTGTGATAAAGAATCACCCCAAGCAGCGCATGTCGTTGGAATGGAATCCAAGATGGCGGCCAAGTGGTAAAAGATCGTTAGGAAAAGTAATTTTAAAGAACTTGTGAAATACACTAAAATCAATTTCAAATGTAGAATATGGGAAGAGTTTGAGAATAATCGAGATCAATAAAATATGAATTTCAATATAATCTTAAAAAATTCATATTTACTAATAATAATATTATGCAATATATAATAATTATATATAATTTAATAGTAATTATTATATATAATATATTATATAATAAGAATTATTACATATTCATATAGTATGATTTAACAATAATTATTCTATATAATAACTATATAATATATTTTAAGAGTAATTATAAAAAAGAATACGCATCATATTGTGATATAATAAGAAGTATACATAAGAATACTCATGTAACATAATAATTATAAATAAATAACCAAATTATAATTATAAATAACACATATGTAATAATATTTATAAAAAATATAAAAAAAACCATTATTACAAAGAAATGAATATTATATGATTACATATAATAATTTTATTTTTATTTTTTTAATAAAATAGGTACATAAAGAGTAGCAAAATTAATAATGAATATCAATTAAAAAGTACTGCAAAAATGCAATGTTCCAAGACTTGCAAGTTCCTTCAACAAATTTCATGGAACAAGGAACATTTAAAAAACATTTTTAAAAAAGTAAAAGTGAAAATAGATGCTATTCGTAGTAATAATTACAAGGACAACAATCATTCTTGGTGAAATTGTCAAATCAACCACTGGTCCGCCAAATTTTGAAAAACCGCTAATTTGGCGTGTTTCAGCGTGTTGTGTTTTGGAGTTGCAACCCTTTTGCAAGACGATCTGACTTCTTCCTCACTGACACAATTCCAAAACGGTTATCAGAGTTGGCGTACTTATAGATTTGGAGAGAAAACACTTGGCGGGATAAGTGGCTGATTCGACAATTCAACCTCATACTTTAAAAAAATATCCTAGTACTCATCCATGATATTATAAACATACGTATTCAAAAATAGCACAAAATAAAACACTGAATAATATATTGCAATTGAGCAAATACAATGAAAATGGTTAAATAATTAAAGAAATCGAATTAAAATCTTCTGAAATTAATAGGATTACTGCAGGAAAAAACACAGTAAAAATTATCTGTAAAAAATGTTATCTCCATGGCAACCACGTTGCCAGATATTAAAAATATTAAGGTAACCATATTGTAATGTTATCGCCCATCTTGGCGAACATAAACAACAATTTAGCGCATAGACCCAGGATATCAAACTAGCACCAAAACATGAAGCTATATTTTTTTAAATAAAACATTTTTACAATATAATTATCATAAAAATTTTGTAAATATTTGTATTGCAAATACTTTTACAATCAAACTAATCACTTGCAAATTAATAACACTTGTAACTGTCCTAATCAACCTGAATTTCTAAATGAACATCAAACATATAGATGATTCCAATTGTACAAAAAATAAAAATTCTTAGAGAAATAATGAATGAAAAGGTACAGGTTTTAGATTGATTTTTAATAATAATGCTATTAAATCACAAATTACAAAATATACTGAAAACTTTTTAATAAAAATTGCACAAAAGTAAACATTTCCTATTAAAACTTTTAGGATTAATTATAGAACACGTTTTTCTTCATTAAAAAGGATTTTTGACCCTATTAATATCATATTTTTACTACACTATATCTAAACATAGAAGATCTGTTGTTGTTGTTGATTATGCTACCTGATCGACAGTAACATCAGATCCAGGTCCACGAAATTCATTGCGGCTACAGGCTAGAATTTTACGCCTGTCGTTAGTCTAAGCTTTGAGCCCCCAAGATGGTGACAGAGCGATTTTGCTCGGAACAACATGATAGATGGTGACACCATTCGGACCCACTGATTTAACAAGAACGTTCTCCGTTTATACCCGGTCTTCCTTTTCCTTCTCTCCAACAAACAACCATAAGGTATTATCCATACTTAAAATTCCAATCTGGAAAGCAGTGGGGTAACGGAGAACATTTGCCCCCCCCCCTGCAAAATCAAGTTTTAAGCCCCCATGTTGGATTTTACAAAGGGTAGTTACTTGGCAGCAGTTAGGCTTTGGGCCCCCTAGAGCCCCCACCCCGCGATGTGGGGGTGTACGTTATACCACTGCTGGAAAGATGTACATCCTAAAAAATTAGAAATAAAACAATGAGAGGAACTTGTAAAAGTAGAGTTATATACTTAGTGCTGCTAAAGAGGAATCTTAGATTTCGCTATAAAAGGAGGGTAGTAAGAGCAAACGTAATATGTATAATAGGAGTAAAACTGGTTGGATCCTAGCAGGGCACACTTCTTTCGTGACAAATATTTGGCACAAAAAAATTTGGCAATAAAGCTTACAATATGATAACCCTGCAAAATTTAGGGAATAGTAACCCTATTCAGACCAGATTTTTTGGATTCCTGTCATTTTTTTTTATGATGGTCAACTTGAAGACGTGTAAGATTTTTCTAGAAAGCTGAAATTGAAGGAATGAGTGGATTTTTTTTTTAATGAAACAACTGCTGAAAGAATATTTGTTGGAGAGAAAGGGAGATCATTGATAAATTCAATTTGGACGATGTTTTTTCTCACTATTGCACCTTAAAAGCAATGGTTTTTTTGTTTTCTACTTGCAGCCACTATGGATACCACGTTTCTTTTTTTGAAGCTCTACGAATGGATATTTTTTCTTTTGCATTAAAGATGTAAGAAAGAAATGCTGGCTTTGTGAATGGGTGAAGGAATGAAAATATTTCAGTAGGTATGAATGTCCGAAATATGAAAATAATTTGTTTTTGAAAGAAATGGGGATCGTTAGTTCATCAGCCTAAGGCATTCATATTGGATTTCTTTTCCCACTGTAGCGTTTTAGTAACGACACTTTTTCAGTTTTTCTTGTTGAAGCTGTTTTAGAAACCACGTTTTCTTCCTAAAAACACGACGGATGGATTTTTTTCTGAATAAAAGGTAAAAAAGTAATGATTGTTTTTTGTGTGAATGAAGGATTGATAGAATCTTGTAATGGATGCTCAAAGTTTGCATTTAATTTCTTATTTTTGATTTTATGTTTACTATGTTGTCCGTTTTAGAAACCACGTTTTTTTTATGTTTTTCGCCCCTAGACGCAATTTTCAAAACCACGTCCCCCCCCCTGTTTACGTCGCTGACGCTATTTTGAAAAACGCGTTTTTTTACTTGTCGCCAAATACAGCAGTGTGCTGTGCTAGGATTTTACCGTAAAACTTAATGTATTCACAAAAATATCTGAATAATATTTTGATTTTGTTACTGTGCAAAGTATTTATCAAATAATTAGACATTTCATTCATTTGAAAACTATTTGACCTCCAAAGCACAAGAATATTATCTGTAATGTCCTTGTCTTGATGCAATTTGAAATTGCGTTTATAATGCCTAACTTCAAAACTGGATTTTCAGAAAATGTTCAATAGTCTATTATGCTTTCTTATTTTGACAATAATATAATCAGATGCAATCAAATTGTTAAATTTCTTATTACACTAAACAATGGTAAGCAAAGAAAAATTAAATCCCTAATCAATAAACACTATTATTGTATTGTATGTTACATCTGAGAAAAAACATAAGATATAATGAAAACTCCTACTAATAAAAAATGTCATAATTTAAAGCAAACACATTTCAAAATAATTAATACTTGGATTAATTTCTGCAGCATAATTCTTAATTTTTAGTAATTTACATAAAAACAAAGATATATATAATACAAGGTACGTTTACAGTTCGGCAAAATGTGGAACACAAAACAGTTAAGTTTCAAAAAAATCTTTTTAATTAAATTACACAGTGTTATATACATAAAAGCATTTTCTTTCCCAAGAACTCTAATAATGTATAGTTATCAGATACTATAAAGAAAAATTAAAGTGACCAAAAAAAAAATGGAAGATAAATTATAACAGTATTCTTAATAGAAAGGGGGGGGGATATATAAATGTTATAAAAGAATCTGTTTCATGAAAAAGAGAAAAGGGACTTTCATATATATTTTTCAATTATTTACTCAATTTTTTCTTAAAGCATAAGAGTGAATTATTATAGCATTGCATAAATTTAATGATAATTCCTCGCATTTCAAATACATGTTCAACACATACTAAAAAAAAATTAGCAGATACTAAAAAAAATTCATATTCAAATTTATTGTGATAAATGCATTGTTAAATTTATTTGAACATTATACATCAGCATCCTCCAATTTTCAGAAAGTTTTGAATTTCTTCACTAACATATAATTTTTATTTGCTAGCAACCCTTGAAATATAGAAATTTAGTCATGTCCCAGTAAAAAAAGTCACTATTTTTAAGAACCTTATATAATCTGATTAATTCTGAATATCAGTTTTTAATTTGAATAAGGAGAGTTTTTTGTATCTTCTCACCTACTGATGGATGAAAACTATTTTCTATACTCAGAAATAAAGTGCACTTAACCGCATTCAATGTTTATCTTCCTTGAGAACTATACATTTTTACAAAAACATAATTTAATGATGCCAGAAAACAGGATTTGTAAAACTTTGATGACACAAATAGATATTTCAAATGAACCCAACAAAATTGAAGTCCATTGAGGATAAGTGCTGTAAATTCCAATTCAAAGACAGTAAAATTCAGCTAATTACTTTTCTCATAACTTCAAAAATAAAACTTATATTTTCTGACACTTATATATACCAGTGAACTTAAAAAAGAAATAAATGAAAATAGTCAATATGTATCATTGCTTACACATGCTTTTAACACTAATGATATCAATTAAATAAATTGTTCTTCGCAAAGTTTTACAAACAATTAAAGCTACCACAGAAATTTATTACTTAATTTTTTTTAGAAATGATTATAGTTTGATAATACCTTTTTATATAGACTAAAATAATATACTTGCAAAATCCTGTTGATGATGTGTTGAAGGTAATTCCTTATGGTAGCAACTCAGTAGATTTCAACAACGATAAATATTTAATGAAATGAAATTTGTTGAATACGGAACATACATTCTACATTACAGTTAAAAATTTTGTGGGATATGGAGAGTGAGCTACAAAGATTATTTCTACACTTTACATGAATCAAAACAGACAATCTAATAAGTATTGCCATTCTGCAGTAGCTAAGTTACAATATGAAGGTAGTTGCCACACTTTCCTCCCTCCTGAAAAGCAAGCAAAATTAATAATTAATACGGTCAGAGCCGGCTCTAGTAATTTTACCAACCCGGACATAAATGAAAAATGCCGCCCCTCTCCCCAAAGTAAAAAAAAGCTATTATTAAAAAAGATAAAAATTGCTCATAAATGAACAACTATGGACAAGTTCTACCGTAAAGCTTACTATGGGGGCGCTGCGGTCATTAAATACCCTCAACTTCATCCGGTTTCAACAAAATAACATTGTTTTGTATACAAACTTAAGCAGAAGTAATTTTAATTTTCCTTGCATTTCTTAAACAGAATTTTTAGCCTTTTAAAATTACTGACATGAAAGAGAGTAAACTATGCACTCTTTGTTCCACATGTGGATCTTTTTCTGAGAACCTCTACGAATTTTTAAATCACCGTTTAATTTACCGCTGTCCTACGAGTCTATCCACATTGCTACAATAGGAGACTACTTTGCAACCGAAAAATTGGTAAGCGAGAGTTAAATCTGTGTTATTTAATAAGCATTTCATTACAAGTTTGTGTTTAAATGATATTATTCAAATTTTGTTGTGCTTTTTCGAAATAATCCCGTGTATTTGTTATAAACATTGCCCGATTCTTATTTATGGTAACCTTGGCAGCAATTTTGGTGACAGTTTTCACAACACACAATCAGAAATAATTTTCGACTGCTTTTATTTATATTAATTACACAATCACACTTATATTTGTATTTCTTGAAAAAATATTAATTAAAAAAAATAGCTTGTTTCTGTTACAGGAATATTTGTTGTATTAATTCAATTGTTTTTTGCGTTGCATAGTGGGTGTAATTACGTAACATAAAAATAAAAGTTATCTAGATACACTAGTTTTGTTAGACTAATTTTAAAATTTCTAGGTTACATTGAATCAGTTGTGATAAAAAAATAAGTGTAATATTTTGTTTTATGATTTATAATATATCGTTTTATGATTGGAGATGATTTTTTTAATTGAAATGAATATTTTAACTAAGCCTTTGTGTGAGCTATTTATTTTGCTCTTGTACATAGTCAACTATTATTAATATAGATCTCATGAATTAAGCATTGGCAATTATTATAGGAATTAAACTGCTTTGTAGAGAGCTCGGAGCATCCTGATTATGTCTCGTGAATATTCGCCTGCATGGAGGATTAATAACTAAAGTAATCCAAGTAATTGTGCTAATTTACATATTTATTTAATTCATATATATTTGTTAAACTGAAGATTAGCAATTGATTTCTTTTCAATTTATTCTAAATTTAAATTGCATTATAAATTTTTTGTCTGATAAATATTTATTTATGAAAATTTTACTTTTAAATCAGTTTTCTTGCAGAAATTTTTTCCATAAATTGAAGGAATTGGGACAATCCAATGGAGTTTGAAGCTGGATACCAAAGTTGTTTTGGAAAAAAAAAATTACAATCGGGTTCTATTTGTTATTTGTAAATGTGTGTGTGTATTTTTTATGCCAATCATCCAATTTATTTCTGTGTAGTGTTTTTTTACTTGTGTTAAAGACTTTTCACACAAATTAAAGACTTCACATAAATATGTTGTATTAAAGTCCTTTTACAGCTTTTGCTGAAATGTGAAGATATTCTGTGTAAATTTTGAACCAAAATTCAAGATCATCTAATTCATATCTTCATTTTAACTCAGAATCTGTTAATAGTTCAATCAGTTTTTTTATTAGTTATGTATCCTGATTTTTATTAAAGGTGAATTTTAACAGGATATCTCCTTTAATACTATGAAAAATTTATATCCTTTATTTAAATTCTGAAAATATAAAAAAAAATGTTCTAAACATGAATTTTACTTAGTATTATATTAAATATAAGATAATATGCAAGAGATTTTGCTTCTTTGATTGTTACAATTATTTTGATCTCAGTTAACTCAAAGAATGGAATATTTAACAATTTGAATTAATATGAATGTATATATTTGAATTTTGTGTATGTCATTAGTTAATTAATTTTATAATTGCCTCTATTTGATTTAAAAATTCTTCAAATAATTCTTTAGTATTATAGGTATATGAAAATAAGCACTGTGTGATTCAAATAATTACAAATGAACAATATGTAATTCAAACAATTATAAATAGAAAAATATGTAGCTTAAATTGTAAATAAACACTGTGTAGTTCAAAATAATGGCAAATAAGCAATTTTTTAAAATTTCCAATGACCAAGGTTACAGAAGGCTACTCACTACAAAAAGGGAAGGTCTGCGGTGTTAAGTGGATATTCAAACTCAGCAAATAAACAGTTTGTATTTCAAATACTTACAAATAAAAAAATATACTATTCCAATACATGCAATTAATATCATTGTACTGTTCAAAAAGGTTGCACAAATAAAAAAATATACTATTCCAATACATGCAATTAATATCATTGTACTGTTCAAAAAGGTTGCACAAATAAAAAAATATACTATTCCAATACATGCAATTAATATCATTGTACTGTTCAAAATGGTTGCAAGTTAACATTAGATAATCTCAATTTATTGTAATTAACAGTGTTTTTTTCTTTGTATCTTTTTTTATGAAGATGACCAAATAAATTTTTAAAAATTTTTTTGAGATTTTATTTTATATCTAGAAATCTATATATATGTTTTACATATAAACTTTCATTAACCAGTTTGTAAAATTCATTCTCAATCTTTTTGAAAGAATCCGTCATTGACAGAATTCAAAGGACTAAGGCAAACATTACAAAACTAATGAATTTAATTACATGCATACTATTGATACTCTTTAACAGCACCAGAGAGCTGGTTTATTGACACTATCTAGTATGTGCTTCTCGTAATAACCACCCAAACTTGCTACTTTCCAGGGATTTCTACTTTTAACAGCCCCTTGTAGGGGAATTTTGTCTGTACAAAATTATATACATATTGGGATTACAATATACTTGTGTGTGTGTGTGAATGAGTTTTTTAAAGCATAAGTTAAAAATAATTTTTTTTAAATTTATGGCAAAACATATTTATTGAAAAATTAAGAATTGGTGTTTAGAAATTCCAATAATTTTCATCATATTCTATAACTTAGCAATGAAAAATCTGTCAGTAAATGTCACAAATGCTGCAACATGAGAACAAACTTCTCATAATCTGAAAGAATGCTAATTTTAAATATAACAGATGAATGCAAACAAGTAGAATTGGACAGTTTCAAAGAACACAAAAGTTTAAATGCCCTTTATAAGAATGGTATGGAACATATTGGAGAATTATTTTTAAAATATACAGTTACCCTCAAAATAATTAAAAACAATGAATCTCATAAAATATTGAAATTTGTATGTAAATTGAGGAATAAAGATAAGTTATCCTTTTTATTAATTTGAAAAAACAATATACACCTAGCCATGCATGTACAATGACCAGTGCTGGAAGCTGAAATCCAGCATTAAAGGTATTTATATTCAAAGGTTGACTGACCTGTACTTCACTAATTAAAATAAAAACGATTAAAACATTATTTCTATTTACTGAAAGAGGGTTTACTTTAATTTAGATTTTAATATAAAATCTTTTAACGAGTCAATAAGTTGTTTTTTCTCCTCAATTGTCATTCTCAGATGGCCAATAACTTAGAAAGTTGTGAAAATTGGAAAAAATTCTTGAATTATTTCCCAGTAAACATGGCTTGCAAAATCAAGACATATTCGTCAATAATTGAAACGTCCTGTATAATGTAGAAATTCAGGGCTGAAAGTTAAAATTTGCTGTTGTTGTAAATATCAAATTTCTCATATTTTTGAATAAAGTTATTTTGAATACTGATTAATGTAAATAATTTTATTTGAAAATGTCTATAACATACATTTTCTTAGATTTCCAAATGTTGCTGTAGCTAGAATTCTTGAAAATTGGGTATTGAACTTATTAAAAGTTTCTCAATGCGTGTATTGTTATAGGAGCTAAATTCATTATTTGTCATGTGTTTTCAGTTAATTCTTGCTTACTGCAAGTTACTTATTGATAATGTACTATTTTTTCTCTACTGATGTTTAAATTTTATAAAAGAAACCTTTTTTTAAAAAAGACTTCATGTTATTTTCTTTTTTAAGTGCATTGGAATTTGTTAGCAGCAATTTTAAAAATGGAAAGTAATAAATATTTTTAAAAATATTGTTGCATAAAATATTTATTTAAATCTAAATTGAAAATTCTATCTCACATGTAAACCAAATAAAATAATGAATTTCATATTAATCTAGATATCCGTCAAATAGTAATACTCTGAAATGTTTTTTCACAAACAGCAAACTTTATGTAAATATTAGAAAATAACAGCTAGTGTACATAGATTATTTGTTAATATGAAAGTATTTTTTGCTTTACAAGTGTATATATTATGATTGATAATAATGCTACCATAAGTTTTTAATTTAATATTCTTGTAGGCAACTTTGAATTTAAATTAAATTTTTCATTTCAATAAACATACACTATTATACAAGTTTTCCTTGTTTTGTGACATGATTCCAACATATTAAAAGTAAAGGCAACAATATTAATTCTATAATGTAGTAATGATTCAAAACCATTGAAAAATATGCAAATTAAGGAAATTTGTTTTAAAAAAATTTGATTTATAATTTATAGTAATTATTACACAATATTAAGTGAAAATATCACATAAGAGAAAAGGCGTAACAGTCTTTAGAAATTCAATTTAATTATCCTTTGTCTTTAATATATTTTTTACTTATTGAATTGCATATAAATTTTAAAAATAGTATGATATATATGAATACTATAGACTGTTTTAAAATACAATTTATATTTGTAGAAAAATCCTTAAAAAATTACATAATATTAGAGTTAGTTAACATGAAAGTTTTTGATTAATGATAAAAGATTTATTCTTTAATGAAAATGAATTTTTTATTTTTACAGCACAATGAATTGCATATAACATAAAAAATTTATTAAAATACATAATCCATACAATATATGAAGTTGAAACATTGTTCAAAGATAGTAGCATTTTCAAACACATGCTAAGTAATAAATATTTTTTAAAATATAACATATGTAAGCCAAACAAATATTTCCATACAATGTAAAATAAAATAATAAACAATGCTAAAAACCTGGATATCCTAATAATATTAAAATATATTTTCAAGAACAAGTTATTTTATATGAAAATAGATAAAATAACATGATTTGTTATTTTCTAATAATTTTCAAATATACAAAACACAGAAATTAATCTAAAATTTCTGGCAAAAAATATGTTTGTAAAAAGCGAACAAGAAGTAATTTTTCAAATTCCAGTAATTTTCATCAAATTCAATAAATTGACAATGGAAAACTTTGTCAGTAGAATGTTACAAATGGAATACGTACATACATATCAGAAATTAAATAACTAATTAATCTTAAATTAGTCAAAAAGTAACAATTATAAATAATAAAAAGTATTTTACTCATATTTATAATTACTCTTCTTCAAATGAATATGGAAGAAATTTAATCCAATAACTATAAAAAATTAATATGTAGAAAAAAAATGGCGGCAAGTACATGTAATATCTTAATGAATATAACATTTATACAAAAACAAATAATTAAAAAAAATTCCGAAGTATTTAATTACTATTTGTTTTCGTAACCAAGAAAGAAACAAACGATTCAAATAGACAAATACAATTATTATAATAAATCTTGTGATATGATAACGTAAATTATAAACGATAAAACAAAATCCAATACGCAAAATAACACTAATTACTTAATACACTTACACTATTTACATATTCCAAACATTGCCAAAAAACGCGATAAGCAAGCAATTGTGGCAACCTTGCTCTAGTGAGATAAAAAAATTAAAAAAGGTATTTTAGAAAAGATACTGAAAGAAATAATATGAAATTCCGAGTGGGAAATCTGCAGATCATCTACTATCCATATAGTTCAAAAAAATTTTCAAAAACTTGCATTAGAACTTTGAAAAACTCAGTTGAATTTCGATGTTTTCCCATAGATCAACATTAAACCGGAAGTTCCGGAGGGTATTACTCAATGTTGTTGTTTACAAAGTAGAACTTGTCCATAAATCTTGAATATTCCTTGCGAAGAAAAAGGAACACTGCTGGCCACTGTAAATGCAACACTATCGGAGGTTTGAACTCGGTACCTTCCGATTCGGAAGTGCTTAACTTACCGCTAGACAAAACTGATCGCTCCATTCCGGAGGCTGTTACTGGCTTATTTAGATTCCGCCACAGTACTCACCCACCAGTGAATCGGCGGATAGGCGAACGAACGAGATATTTGTTGTAATAGCAAGCGTGGGAGTTGCTACTATTGCATCAAGTGAGTCTGACGACTTTGCTGCGCCAAGTGGGTCCCGCGACTTTTGCTGCGCCAAGTGAATCTGACCATTTTGCTGCACCAAGTGAGTATGGAGACTTTTGCTGCGCCTAGTGAGTCCGGCAACTTTGCTGCGCCAAGTGAGTCCGGCAACTTTGCTGCGCCAAGGGAGTCTTGCCGACTTTGCTTGCAGGTAGATGGCGCCATGACACATCAGAAGATTTTTGTATCTTTTTTTCCAGCCGAAGTCACCAATATCGGATGGTTTGAACTCGGTACCTTCCGATTCGTAAGCGCGTAACTTACCGCTAAACAAAACTGATCACTCCTGTCCGGAGGCTCTTAATGGCTTATTTAGATTCCGCCACAAACACCCTGAAGGAAGCACGCAAATAACACGAAATTTACAACATGCATTATCGGAGGTGAGATATACAAATGATTAGAATTTCAGCGCAGACACACATCACGCACGCCTGTGGCGCCCCCTCAAAGCGCTATTTAAGACTTGGAGATTTCGACGATTTCAAGTTCGACAATTGGGTTTCTCTTGTGTTTTTTTTTCAAAAAAAAATATTAGTTATGTCTCGTAGAAAACAGCGATCAGCTTTTGATCAAGTATCCGAGTTCGACAGTGGAAGGATAGTGGCCTACCAAGATTGTGGATTATCTTTCAGGGAAATAGGTAGTCGTGTTAGACGAAACCAAACAACTGTAATGCGGATATGTGACCGTTGGATGCAGGAGGGTACGACAGACTGACGTGGTCGATCGCATCCACCTCAGTGCACCACTTTACTTGAGGACAGGCAATTTGTGCGCATGGCAGTGAAGGATCGCTCTGTCACATCACGAACCATAACACAGCACATTGTGTCTATAACGCATCATTCAATGTCTACGCGTACCATTCGACGTCGTTTACAACACAGTGGTCTGTCCGCAAGATGTCCATTGCTTGGTCTACTCTTGACGCAGAACCAAAGACGTCTCCGCTGCCAATGGTGCGATGAAAGAAGGATGTGGGTGGCAGAATGAAATGTAGTTGTTTTTACTGACGAGTCATGCATCTGTCTGCAACACCACGATGGTCGGAATCGAGTCTGGAGACACCGTGGATAGAGGATACTGAACAGCTGCATTATGCACCGCCACACTCAGAGGCGGCGTAAGGCGTGGGCCACTGCCCACGGCCTCGCGGTGCACAGGGCCTCGCGCCTCAAAGCCGAAATAAATTAAACGAAAAGTAAGAAAAAACCAAAAGTGCACGCCACATTGTCTTTTATAATTAATAAATTAGAAAATTTTCAACTCTATCTCTTTTTCGCCATAAGATATCGAAAGATTGATATATCGACTTTTTAAAAAAAAGATATTCTATTTATCTGTGCATGAAAGCATATGAATGAATAATTCGTGAAAATATTGTTTTCTATTTTCTTTTATTGAAAATTTCTCAACTTTGTCATTTCCACTCATTCTTTCATATTTATTCTGGCAACATTAGCTGGAGTTAAACTGCTATTGTACGGGAAGTCCCCGGTCAGAAACGGAGTATAGCTCGGGACTTCCCATCATTAGAAAGCCAATTAATGTATTGCATGTAGACGTAGTCTCACTTTATGTTTCTATATCATATTATAAATTTTAAAAGTATTTGATGTGAGAATAAATAATAGTGGCACTGGGCATTTTTCATATTTTATCACTCATGCCAGGCTTAGGCACTAAGAGAGATAGAGATCATGGGAATCTGGTGCTGTAAAAAGAAAAAGAAAAGCGGAAAGAGTTGTATCCAACCAGGTTTAAAGTTCAAGAATGATGAAATTTCTCGGTCAAACTAAATGGGGCAGTTCGGAATCAAATGAATCGGCTCCTTTGATTACTCAACAACATTTAACTGTATCCGAATCTCCGTTGAATTTCCAAGTAAATCTAGATGCACCGACTATTCATACCGAACGACGAAAATCGGAAATAGAAATAGAATCAAAAGTTTGCCAATCATAATCTGACGTTGAGATTTCTGTGTTCACGTTGAGTAACAAAAGTCACAATCAAGAAGAAGAGATTAAGATTAGTTCTTCACCTGTGAACAAAGATTCCAGTGACGTAGTGAAACAAGCATTTTCCAGTTTTGACCCGGGATTGCGGACGTTTCCCATAACAGATGCTCACCGGTCGTGAAGTAGTTCAAACTAGTACCACACAGAAGTTAAATAACAGTGATGAATATTATCCTAAAGATGATGATCATAGACACTTTTCAAATTTTCATTTCTCAAGAAAACTAAATAATGGTGAAACTCAACATCGTCGCTGGTTGCTTTTTCAAGTTCTAAAAATAAGCTTTACTGTGTTTTCCATGCAGACTATTTGGCAATTCACAAACTCAAATGGTAAAGGAAGTGTATTGTGATTGGAAACACTTAAGTAGTATTTTACTCAGACATGAGAATAGTAAAGAACACATGTGGCCTATATGTTGCAATGGATAACATTAGAGAAGGGAATAAACACGGGAAAACGTTAGACCGAGAAAACGAAAGGTGAAATCTTGAATCTCAAAAACATTCGTATAATTTGTTTGAGAGATTAATTGATATCATAAATTTCTTATCCTATCATAATCTGGCATTTAGAGATCACAAAGAATCTCTCAAATCAGACAAAGACACTAAGAATTCTGGAAACTTCACATAGACTTATTTAAATTGATATCTAAATATGATCCTACGTTACAGAAACACATACATCGCATTGATAATAAACAACTTGCCCACCATGATCTAAGCCACGATATTTGAAATGAATTGATCACAATCATTTCAAACACAGTTACTAATGAAGTGATTGGTTAGAGAAAAGAGGCAAAATATTATTCTTTTTTACTTGACTGCACTAGAGATTGTAGTAGAATTTAACAAATGTCGATCATCTTAAGATATTGCGGTACATCAACTGGAAGTATAAAAGAAAACTTGATCTAATTTTTTGCTGTCACTGAAACGACTGGGGAATATTTGACCAATGCAATACTGGGAGAGCTAGGGAAAAAAAAGGCTTAGATATTCAGAACTGTCGTGGATAAGGATACGACAATGGTACAAATATGGTGGGCATTAATAGTTAAAACTAGAATATTAAACATAAATCCCACAGGGAATTTTTCACATCTTGCGTTTGTCATAGCTGCAATCTGTAATTAATAGACGCAGCTAATTCTTCAATGGCAACAAAAACATTTTTTGGTTTTATACGGAAGATTTTTTCTTTTTTTGCTATTTTCAAGTTCCATCAAACGCTGGCAAATTATCAAAGATAAATTAAAGCTTACTGTTAAGCCTTTATCAAACACAAGGTGGGAAAGCAGAATCGAGGTGGTGAAGGCGGCATTATTACAATTTGATGATGTTGTTGAATGCATAGAACACTTAAAAAACCAAGAGGAACAATCCGACACACTCAGTGATTGCGATTCCGTTTTAAATGAAATGTTCAGTTTGGAATGTATCGTGTCATTACATGTATGGTATGAGTTATTAACGTGTATCAATACCATAAGCAAATTAGGGCAATCTGTAGAGGGCTGTTTATGCATTACTCTTGAAGATTTGCGTACATTTTGTAGTTGGATCAAAGATTGGATTCGGTAAAAGCTTGTCTGATGCTCGTAAATAAATTGAGGAAAGCAGTTATGATTTACCAGAAGATTTTTCAAATAAAAGGGTAGCTAAAAAATGTTTGATTATGGAGGCGGAGATCAACCTATAGAGTCTATTAAAAGCCGGTATGAAATATACTTTTTTAATACGATGATTGATTCTGTGATAAGCAATATGGGTTCAAGATTAATGTCTTTAAATCAGTTTGAAAATTTTGGTTTTCTCTATGACTTAAACAGGTTAAAAAATATTCCAAAAGAGCAAATACTGAAAAACTCTCAAGATTTATACACAGTCCTGGAAGTAGGTGAGAGCAGTGAATTCCAACTTTACGAATTATATGAAGAATTACAAAATATGATCCCAAATTTACCCAATACCATTACAGACATGAAACATCTGCTCCAATATGTCACAGAGAACGATTTGAATGAAATTTTCCCAAATATTTAAATTGTCTTTTGAATTTTGTCAACAATACCTGTAAGTACCGCTTCTGCAGAAAGGAACTTTCAAAATCAAAACTGATAAAAAAATACAATGGGTCAGGGAAGACCCAGCTTTAGCAGTTTTATCTGTTGAAGCAGACATAGTATCTAAGATAAATTACTAACCAATCATTAAAGATTTCAGCAAAACTAAAAGAAGAAAACATCTGTCTCATTAATCTTTTCTTTTTTCCCCGTTATTGTTTAATAAGTCAAAGAAATATGAGTAAAAAATTTAATTTTCTTCTTTATGAGCAAAAATTGTTTTTTTTTAATTATATAAACCTTTTCCTTACACCACAAGAGGGCATCGTGAAGTGTATCTTGTCCACATTAAGTTCAGGTCTCGCGCCGCCACTGGCCACACTGGTCCTTTACCGGGTGTTATGGTATGGGGCGGTATTGGAAATCACTCTCGCACTCCTCTAGTACGCATTGCCGGTACTTTAAAAAGCCAGCGCTACATCTCCGAGCTGTTGGAGCCAGTTGTCCTTCCATACCTTCAGGGATTGGCCACAGCCATATTTCAACAGGATAATGCGCGACCACACGTGGCACGCATGTTCGTCGAATGGCATGGCACGTCGAAATGTTCTTCGTCAATCACCAGATTGAATATCTTCCCTGGACGGCTCGCTCTCCGGATCTTTCTTCGATAGAAAACATGTGGTCCATGTTTTCTCAATGATTGGTCCAGATTACACCCCCAGCTGCCACACCAGATCAACTTTGGACACGTAAGGAAGCTGCTTGGTCTGCTGTACCCCAAGATTACATCCAAAGTCTCTTTGAATCAATGCTGAGGCGTGTGGCAGCGATGATCTCCAACAATGGTGGCTACTCTGGCTACTGATTCTGGCAGGAACCACACTTCACAGAAGTCTATAAATTCAATCATTTAATACCTGGTCAACATGTTATCTACAAAATAAATTTTGTTGTGCTATCTCCTGTCTTTCTTGGTGTTGCATTTACGGCAACCAGCAGTGTATATAAATCTATATACACTCATGTCCATAAATTAAGGCTAATGAAGTCCAGGCAAAGCAAGAGACAGAAGCAAAACAAATTTGACTTATTTGTAAAGTCTATTTATTACACAAAAGTTAAAGACCAAAAAAAAATGCTATATGTTTGATATAATTAAAAAAGATTGCGATTTTTACTCCCCGGAGCAAATTTCAAAAAAGAACCTATTTACAAAAAACAGTATAACATGGTTAGTATGATGGTTAATACGGAGTATGTCTCCCGGACGATGCAATACAGGCCTTACAACGCCTATGCATGCTGAGTATCAAATTATCAATCTGATCTTTTGGAATATTACACCACTCATCAAGCAATGCCCTCAGAAAATCCGGAAGACAGGTTGAAGGGGGTTCACGGGCTGCAATTCGTCGGCCAAGCCTATCCCTCACATGCTCTATTGGATTCAAGTCCGGTGAGTATGCTGGCCAATCCATACGGGTGATATCCTCCGAATGAAGGCATTCGTCTACAATATTTGCATGGTGAGGACGGGCGTTGTCATCCATAAACAGAAATTCAGCACCCATGGCCCCCCGAAACAAACGTACATGTTGTTCCAGAATGACATCCCGATAGATGTGGCCTGTCATCGTTACACTCTGAACATGCAGCTCAGTTCTGGTACCAAGAATAATTCCTCCCCAAACGAGCCATCCTGCACCACCGTAACGGTGTCGTTTACTGGTGTTCTCTTGGTGGTAACGGATACCTGGCACTCTCCATATGAATCTCCGGCGAGAATCAGACTGCAAACTAAACCTGGACTCGTTGGAAAACATCACACAAGACCACTGTTGCGGTATCCACAATGCATGCTCTCTACTCCAGGTTAATCGCAGGCGACAGTGAGTCGCGGTAAGGGGAACACATCTGACAAGCCTACGAGCATATAGACCAATGTGCCCTAAGCGTCTGTACACAGTCTGCCTTGAAACTGTCGTACCGGTAGCCGAAGAGAGCTGACGAGACAGATCTGATGCTGTGCTCCGTCTGTTTCTTTGGCAGTAACTGCCAAATACCGGTCTACATTCGTTGTTGTAACTCGGGGGCGACCTGTGCTGTAACATTTACTCACATTACCATCATCTTGGAATCGTTACCAAAGCCTGGAGATGACACTCTGGGCGATTCCAAGTTCTTCGGATACTTCCAGCTAAGTACGTCCACATTCCAGTCGTCCGATAATTCTACCACGTAAAAAATCATCCAAATGCTTCCTTTGTGCCATAACTATGCGGTTATTGCACTGAAAGGCTTTTAAAGCGCTTGTGAACAATTTTACTTCTTTGCCACACTTCCTTATATGCCCCTCTCTTACACTCTTGTCATTGTGACGTACTATCCGTGCCATCTGGTGGTTTCCTGTAATTTGCATATTCTTCTTCAAGATGTGTGTGATAATTCTACAGGTGAAATTTTTATTTTAGAGTTCAATTTCTGTGTGATTCTGAATTATCCTTAATTTAATGACATGAGTGTATATATATATGCACATACATATAGTCAATATATATATATATATATATATTTCTTACTCCTTAATTTCATAAAGACTCAGTCAAGTTCAGAACAGTTACTAATGGTTTTAATGCATATATTAGCAAATCAGTTAAAATTCTCCATGAAATACTAGATACAATAAATAATCTTAAAACCTCAGCCATTCTTAAAAATAGTAAAGATCTCATTGCACAAATTAAAGATAAAAAGATATTTTCAGTATATAGTTTAGATTTTTAAGATCTTTTTAACTCTTTTAATACTGTTGATATGATTAAAACACTTGTAAAATTACATAAAGATAATTTATTTAAAAATGTCAAATATGATAGATTTGGTTCTCTATTTAGGTTAGTTCTAAAAGAGAACTATGTTTATCATAATGGTAATTATTTTTCTACAGATTAAGGGTCTGCCACAAGATGGCCCTGCTAGCAACTGTCTTGCCAATTTATATTTACATTATTTTGAAAACAGTTTCACATAGATAACTTACAATATTACTTTTTTCGCTACATTGATGATATTATCATTTTAGGCAAGCAAGACAACTTTAAACCTAATATTAATTTTTATGCACAATACCTTAATTTAATTCAGACAAATAGTAACAATTAAGAAGCAAATTTTCTTGATATAGAAATTAAACTAAAAGATAGTAAAAAAGTTACTAATATTTATGATAAACGAGAAAACTTTAATTTCAATATTATAAAAGTACCACATTGGGAGAGTAATGTGCATGCTTCTATATTCAGAAATATTATTATAAATTAAACACAACGCAATAAATTTCTAGTTTCAAATAAATCAGAAAAAATAAAAAACTATAAACATTTTACTAAATACTGTTTAATTAAAAAATACCCAATTAATTTTATTAATAGATATTTGAATAATGAAATTCTAAATAGTAAGGATTAAATTTCCATAGTTTATAAACAGGTTATTATTTTAAATTTATTATTCTTCCTAGATAGTTATAGATACCCCCAATTTCTAATTTTAGATAAAATTACTTTTTTTATATTTTTAAATCATATAATCTTAGTGTCCCTAAGTTAATGGTAGTACGTTTACATTTCTTAATTTATTATTTCTATTCTTTTCGTACTTCTGCTAAGTGCTACTTTTCAGCCATTGCTTTGCTTTGAATATGTATTTGGATCCAGAATCTGGCAATAACTTGTTTATTGTACTCCGATTTAGCGCGGGCTCTGCGTTTCTGTATGCAATTTTAGGCAAGTTACCTTCTTCTCATAATGGATTTAGATTTCCTATTCATTATTTTCGATAGGTTTTTATTCAGTACTATTAACAGAAAGGGGGAAGGTTGGGTGACCACAAAACATGTTCAACCCCACTTTTATGCAAAATATTTTTTTATTTATAAGCTGTCCTAAGTCAGCAATATTGATAATACTTAGCATCCATTCCTTAATATATTTTATATTTAACTCTATTACTTTAATATTTCATATTTCCTTTTAAATTCTGTTGTCTGGTTATCTTGCAATTTCAATTCTTTTCAGTTTTAATTATGTTTATTCATCAATCTCTTGTAGAGAAAATTTGATTATATATATATATATATATATATATAAATAACTTTCTGATCAATTTATTCAGCTATTTCATGTTCGATAGCCAATGTAGCTAAGCCATTTAACCTATCTTAGAATTTGTGAACTGTAAGAAATTTTTTATTAATTTTAATTTTGAGAAACTACTATCTACACTTGACAAACTTATTAGCAAAGAAAGTAAAAATAAATGTAATAGAAAGGTTTGGAGCAAATTCTAAAACAGAAATAAATTTTAAAACTTCAAATGGGCTTTTTTTTTGCCTGCTAAAGCTGAAATTGACATTATCTCATTTGCTCAATCAAGCTTGCTTACATCCAATGATTCTCCGTCGGTCAACATCATTTCCAAATTTTTACAGTTTTAAATTAATTAAAGTTTTAAGGCATCTCTTAAAATTACATATCTCTCAATATTACATATATATTGTAAAAAAATTGAAAACAATTACTGTCAGTAATTATTAAATTAAATCTGCATTCCAAAGCACTAATTGCTTCGTCCAATGTAAAAAAAAATAAAACTGTATCTGGAATTTTAATTTAGGATACTCCATCGCATCATTTTGTGCTTCATAATTAAAATTCACATTTTCCCGTCGAACTCTGTGACGTGACTGCGTCACCTCAAAGTTAGCTCAGATATCAATCTCGACGACTAGTATTTTTGCATTGCAGTGCATTTTATCAAAAGTCACCATCCTTAAAAAATCTGTACAATTTCTTCAGAGTTCCATAGTAGATGGTAGATCGCAATATTTTGTTTACAATAGATTGCCTATTGGTTTTTAATGCAATTAAAGATTCTAAACCAAAAAATGACTGCCATAGGAACTTGAATTGCTAAGTAGAATTTAATAATCCAGGGGCCTCATCTCTTATAGAGTTGTCAATTTCAGCATTATTATAAAAACTAAGCATCATCGAACCCTCCCAATTGATAACTTAAGGGTTTAATAGCCTCTATTCAGCTTTCCCAGTTATTTACACTAAGTGGCTTTAAAGTTCTATGCCCCTTCATAATTTTAATAATATACCCCAACGAAAAGTTGATGGAAAAAAAATAAACTTTTTGAACTACACTGCTGGCCACCGTAAATGCAACACCAAGAAAGACAAAAAAATAGCACAAAAAATTTATTTTGTGGATAACCTGTTGACCAAGTATCAAATGATTAAATTTATAGACTTCTGCGAAGTGTGGCTCCTGCCAGAATCAGTAGCCAAAGTAGCCGCCATTGTTGGAGATCACCGCTGCCACACGCCTGGGCATTGATTCAAAGGGACTTTGGATGTGTTCTTGGGTTACATCAGACCAAGCAGCTTCCACACGTTGCCGAAGTTGATCTGGTGTGGCAGCTGGGGGTGTAATCTGGGTCAATCATGGAGCAACCATGGACCACATGTTTTCTATCGGCGAAGGATCCGGAGAGAGAGCCGCCCAGGGAAGTAATTCAATCTGGTGATTGACGAAGAACCTTTGGACAAAGCGTGCCACGTGTGGTCGCGCATTATCCAGTTGAAATATGGCTGTGGCCAAGCCCTGATGGTAAGGAAGGACAACAGGCTCCAACACCTCGGAGATGTTCCCCTGGCTGTTTAAAGTACCGGCAATGCGTAGAGTGATATCCAATACCGCCCCATACCATAATACCCGGTGCAGGACCAGTGAGGCGGTGCATAACGCAGCTGTTCAGCATCATCTCTTCACGCTGACTCCAGACTCGAATCCGTCCATCGTGGTGTTGCAAACAGATGCGTTACTCGTCAGTAAAGACAACTTCATTCCATTCTGCCACCCACATCCTTCTTTCATCGCACCATTGGCGGCGGAGACGTCTGTGGTTTTGCGTCAAGGGTAGACCAAGCAATGGACGTCTTGCGGACAGACCAGTCAACTGTAAACGGCGTCGAATGGTACGCGCAGTCATTGAATGATGCGTTACAGACTCAATGTGCTGTGCTATGGTTCGTGATGTGACTAAGCGATCCGTCACTGCCATGCGCAGAATTTGCCTGTCCTCATGTGAAGTGGTGCACTGAGGTGGATGCGATCGACCACGTCAGTCCGTCGTACCCTCCGGCATCCAACGGTCACATATCCGCATTACAGTTGTTTGGTTTCGTCCAACACGACTCTCGATATCCCTGAAAGATAATCCACAATCTCGGTAGGCCACTATCCTTCCTCTGTCGAACTCGGATACTTGATCAAAAGCTGATCGCTGTTTTCTACGAGACATGACTGATCGTTTTTTGAAAAAATCACAAGGAAGACACAATCGCCGAACTTGAAATCGTCGAAATCTCCAAGCCTTAAATAGCGCTTTGAGGTGGCTCCACAGGAGTGCGTGATGTGTGTCTGCGCTGAAATTCTAATCATCTGCATATCTCCCCTCCGATAATGCATGTTGTAAATTTCATTTTATTTGCGTTCTTCCTTCAGAGTTTTTCATTTACGGTGGCAACCAGTGTAAATTAATAAAGTACAGGCTTCTAAAAATGCCTTTTCCATGTCATTAACGACCAAATTCAAAGAGTGGCTGCTACATTGCATATAGATTGTTCGCGGATTTAACATTCTTATTTTAAATTGAGCCCCTGATTTCTCGCCTTTCATATTCACTCCGTTATTGTAGGCCTGCTCCCGCATATCTAGCAAATTAAGCCCTAATTTTTTTTAGTTTCTCAACTATTAAATCTGAAAGTTCTTTTCCGGTTAATTTTTCAACTGGAAGGAAACCAAAAAACTCGCATTAGTTTTAATGATAACTTCGTTAGAATTAGATTTTTCAATGCATTTCCTTTCAATTTTTCCTTACCATCAATGTCATTTGTTCGATCTTGCTGACATCAGGGGCGCAATCTAAAATTATCGAAAAAATATTTAGCTTGTTTAATTTTATGAACAATGCATAATTTAATATTCTCATATAAAAGAGAAATTATTTAGTTCTGAATATTTCCCCCTAGATAGTGTACTTTAACTGCTTCCAAATTTTCCATAACAAAAAAAAAAGTATTTTAAAAATTTGGTCCAAATGCCGCCCTAGACATGGGTCCGGCTTGTCCAGCCCTAGAGCCGCCCCTGATAAAGTAAAAAGTCTTTCTAATGTTCTGGGAAATGCAATGACTTAACGTACACCCCTGCAACCTCCGAATCATAAGGGATGGTGAACTCAGCGGATTACAAAAATGCAGGTTAAAGTAATAACCACTCAGACAGGGCCGGACCGTGACCATTGGGGGCCCTGGGCCAATGATACCTGGGGGGGGGTTGACCTAAATAATTAAAAATTTTGCCATCTTCCTAAAAAAATTTTTGGGGGGAAAAATTTTAAATATACGAAACTCTCGCTTAATGTTTTTTTTTACTTCAAACAATTTAAATTCGTTATAAACAATAACATAATTTACAAAAAAAAAAAACTTTTCTACACTTTTGTGCTGCAAATTCTTTTATTTGTTCATCACATTTTAAGTCTTTAGTGAGATCAGTATTAATAGAAAGAACTGATAAATAAGTAAGTCTAGTATATGTCGTTGTTGTCCTATATTTCAAAATAGGACATTTTAGAGAATGCATGCTCTGCTTCACTAGTAATAGGGAGCTTTATAAAAATCTTTAAACCGGTATTCATATTTGGAAAAACGTCAACAAGCTTCTTTTCAAATTTAAATTCAACATATCACTACAAGTATAGGACAGCACATTTTGTTTTAGATAAGTTTTGAGTTGAACACGTTCATTTACTAAATGTTGGTCTACGTCTTCTGAATAGGAATTTGATCTTGCAAATCCCTCAAAAAAATTACATACTATATTCTGCATGTACTTTTCTATTTAAATCAAGGGTTAGCTTATCTAACGAAACAAAAAGCGTGTCCCTTTTAAATTTTTCTGCCCCATACAGAGCTTTTTTTGTCGATTTATCTGCAAATTTTGAAATAACCCGTCTCTTATTCACTTCACTATTTTCTGTTTTTACACTAGGACTTAATTTTTTGTCTGCGTCTTAATACTCCTTTAGTTTTTGATCTGATTCATGTACATTGCTTGTAAACATTTTTATTGACATAATTAACTTATTTACTTCACAGATGTCCAAACCATGAGTTTGTAATTTTTTGTTAACTGAATTAAATCTTTCAAAAATTTCTTCCTAAAATATGATAGAAATGGCAGTTTCAAATTTTGTTAATTTATTAAAAAAAAATTACTGCGTTTTATCAAAAATATTTTAATTTTTATTTTCATTGTCACTAAATATTTTAATAATATTCATGTTATTACCATAATTATCTTTTAAGGCCTTAACAGCATCGTAGTGACAAGACTATCTGGTCTGACTTAAACTTTTTAAGGTAAATTTCAGTTTAATTTCACGTTTTAGATGTTCCCACGTACGGTTCTAAGCAGAAAAAAAACCATATATTTGTTGCACTAAACCAGGGGTCAGCAACCTGCGGCTCTTTAGATGTGAAGCTGCGGCTCTTTAGTTCCATACGCAAAAATAATTTATTTCATACATAAAAAAAGCATTTAAAAATCGTTCTTAATTAATTAACTTGGATTAGGCACCGTTTCTATCTCTCAGTCACTTGTACTCGCTTTTCACCGCACCCTCCCACTGTCGTCATTCCATCGGAAGCTCTCGATTGAAGTCGTCGTTGGATGTTTCTATGTAGGATTTAAATCGCTTTCGATGCAAGACAATTTGGCGTCTTCACCAGTGCTTTGGCTGTGACGTACAGTTTGTTGTTTCAAGTAAAGGAGTTAGAAGTGAATGATCTTTTCAAAGGTATATGTATGTACATATATAATAAAAAAAATCCGAAGTGAAGGTGGGTAACATAATAAGTGTTATATAGTTTTAAAATACATATTATACATAATTACCTATTTTATAGCTTTTATTATTTAAAAATTAACGTTAAAATAATAAATATAAGTGTAAGTACCTATAGATTGTTATTTAATAAACTTATTTTCAAACTCTGAGGATCAAAATAGGTATTTGCAGTCTTAGATTGTTTATATGTTTGGTTATTTTCATTGATTTAGGCATAGCTGGGCATAACACCTTTACTCGTAAGCTAAATATCTAATATTTGCCAAATTTTTTTAAAAAAAACTAAAATGTGCCGACCAAAGATGAGACGAAACTATGTACTTATAGTCAATTAGTACGTGAGAGAGTGAGACAAACAGTTTTTCGTGTCTAAATTATTTATTTTAATAATTAAATCATTAGATAATTATTTATCTTTTTGGTAAGTATTTTTAATTGGGAAATATCGTTGTAAAATGTTTTTTTGATAAATTATATTTCATTATGCCCAGCTTTTCGTATGTATTTTGGTAGTATACGTTGACATAGCAAATAATTGCAAAGCTTGTGATCTGCTATTTTGAATACCTAAATAATAGTTTTAAAAATTCTTTATTACAGCTTCACCAAAAACATGGCATCTACAAAAAAAAAAAAAAAAAAAAAAAACCCGAAGAAAGCATCGAGAATTCAATTGGGATTGGACGGAGTCGTTCGCTTTCATATGCAGCTCAGATGGCCTTGCGACTTGTCTCATTTGCCACGAAAAACTCGCACACAATAAGAAATCAAATTTAGAGAGACAATTCACTACAAAACACACTCAGTTTGCTAGTAGATGTCCAACCGGGGATGAACGAAAAAAAGTTGTCGACGAGCTCCAAAAGTAAAAACAGTAATCAAGTTCCATGTTAAGTAACTTGACGCAATCTACAAGTAGTGTTAATCTGGCAAGCTTTGCGGTATCACAAAAAATTACAAAAAAAAGGCAAACCATTCACAGATAGTGAGTATGTCAAAGATTGCTTCATACTTGCATCTGAAGAATTGTTTCGTGATTTCAAAAACAAACCAGAAATCTTGAAAAAAATCAAAGATTTGCCACTATTTGCTACAACAGTACATGATAGAACAGCTAAAATATCTTTAAATGTAGCACAGTATTTGCATATGGAATATATTCAACTTTTTTCTGCCTTATCACTTGCTATAGGTGAGTCTTGCGACATAAAAGACACGGCACAGGTTTTCCTTTATGTCAGGTATATGTCTTCACAAGGAACAAAAGAACTTCCAGGTTTGCTACCGCTCTCGGGACAAACTAGAGCGGAAGATATAGCGAATGCCTCGCAAAAAGGCCTTGAAGACAATAAAATAGATTTAAATAAAATCGTTTCAATAGCAACTGATGGAGCCAGAAGTATGACAGGAAAAAATAAAAGAGACAACAATGATTCTTCAGAGCAAAATGAACCACGAAATTCTTACGTTTCACTACATAATACACCAAGAAGCACTTTGAGCCCAAATATTTCCGGCCGAAATAGTTGAAGTCATGAATTTGGTAATCAAGATTGTTAACAGCATCTTGTCAAAAGCACTCTACCAACGTCAGTTTAAAGAATTCTTAAGCGAAATGGAGACTCAATATTCCGACCTCCTTCTTCACAATAAAGTGCGATGGCTTTCCAAAGGGAAGGTGTTGAAGCGTTTTGCTTTGTGCTTAAATTGTGTGTGTGAAATAAATACATTCCTCAATGAAAGAGACATTAATCACCCTGAATTAGAGAACGACAAATGGTTGTGAAAATTTTACTTTATGATGAATATCACAGCGAAATTAAATTAGCTGTATCTAAAACTGCAAGGAAAGGGAAACTCAGCCTATGTTTTGGTAAAAGAATTGGGGTTTGTTTCAAAGAAAAATTAATTCTTTTGCAGAAGATATTCAGAGCGGCAAATTACTTCATTTTCAATTTCTAAAGCAATATCGTGATAAAACCAGTACAACTGTTGACACGAATTACTTCAGCACAGTTATAAATAAAATTAAAGTAGATGAATTTGCTGACAGATTTGAGCAATTTAAAACTAACAAAACCACTCTAGCATTCATAATAAATCCTCTCAACACAAATAGTAACGAAATCCATATTGAACCATTTGGAATTGATATTGGATCTCTAGAAATGCAATTGATTGATTTTAAAAAAAGTTTTGTTGAGGGAAAAATTCACAGAGTCGAAAAGCAAGTTGGAAGAGTTGGACGTCCAGAAATGTATGTATGTAACGTAACAAAAGTGGATAGCTTTAAAAAAGAAATGCTGCGAGTTGAGGCACTTATATTCGACGCATGGAACAGTCTTCCAGATTGCTACAGTGAGGAGAAGTTGGCATTTGGAGTTCTGACTATCTTCGGATCAACATATTCATGCGAGCAAGCGTTCTTTTGCGTGAATATAATTAAAAGTAAAGTAAGAAGCCAACTAACGAATGAAAATTTAGAGTCGTGTGTTTGAAACTTAAAACAAGTTATGAGCCATATTTATCCAAACTTTCTAAAACCATGCAAAGCCAACGCTCCCATTGAATTTGTTTGCTCAAATGTATGTTATTGTTTTTTTTTAGTACAAGTTACAATGTTTAGTAAATTTTAAATTTTCTACTTGAATAACCATGCAAAGCCATCGCTCCCATTGAATTTATTTGCTCAATTGTTTGTTATTAAAGTACAAGTTAGTGTTGTAAGTAAATGTTTAATTGTTTTAATTTTTTATTTAAATAATAAATAATTATCTAATAATGTCATATACATATTATCTAACTTGTTGTTGTGTGTGTGAAATACACTACTTATATGTAAATAAATATATATATGTTTCTTAGTTTATTAGATTAGTTTTTTTTTATCAAAAAACTTTATTTATGGAAGTACTATTTATTAGTTGGCAAGAAAAAAATTTGTGGCTCTTTGAAAACTTTGAAATTTTGTAAATCCTAATTTTTGGCTCTTCCGACTCAAAAGGTTGCCGACCCCTGTGCAAGGAGCATAATACGACGTAGTACCTGTTTGAGATGTTGGGACGTTTCTTCCGTCAAAAGAGAAGGAAAGTGTACATAGAGGCAGCTAATTGTTTAACCCCTCCCTAACGGCTTTTCTTCCTATTTTTAGCAATGACAATAATAGATCCTTATCTGAAAGAATGTAGCTGGATTTATAGTTTCTAAAAGGCCTTTCTTCGAATGAGAGGAAGGCAAAAATGAGAAAAATCTAAAACAGCATGGTGTGGAAAAACCAGTGGTCAAAAAATGTGTCTAAATTAGATTGCCGCCAGTGATCTTCCCAACTCCTTAAAAATGAAGATATGGCAATTTTAAAGAATCATGGATTGTGTGGGGACAGACTCCAATAGCCAAGTTCTTACACTCCAGCATGACATTTCAACTTTATAGGTGTTGAACAATACAATAGAGCACATGATCTCTGTTGAGATCTTAATCTCCTATCTGGCAGAAATTTGGGGAGTTAGCTTTACTGTTATGATTTGCCCATTTTTGTTATTATTTGAGATTGATTATAAAGACTTTAAGTAGGATAAAATTAATGTTGTGTATTGGTAGTATCAGTAAGAAATTATGGAAGCGACATTGTTTGTTATTTTTTCTGTGTCGACAGTGAGAGCGCCCCGCCGAAGCGATTGTCCTGCCGCAGTGGCATGGTTTTCGTATCGGGTCGGCCGCAGAAAGAACCGGTCGGTCCTTTTCCGCTGCTTCCCCGGGTATGAGTGACCGCCAAGAGCGGCCGTGTTCGGAAAATTTCATGAGTGAGTTGGTTGTCCAATCAGGAGTCAGCCTTTCGGAGAGGGGCGGGGTCTAGCTAAAAACTAGCCCAGGAGTCGAGAGGAATTGAAATGTAAGTTAGGTTAAAAGGAAGTTCATGCTAAAGTATAATATTTCTGGGTCTTTTAAAGTTAGGATCAGGAGTATAGATTTATATTTTTCTTAAAGTACTGTTGTCTATATTATCTAGTTATTAAAGAATTTTATTGAGATTTTCTTGAAGATTTCCCGGAGATTTTTGAGGCGCACAGCGAATCTAAGACTCCTGTTCTTCATAAACCACCGGGCATTTGTTAATTTTCTTATTATTACATTTTGGGATTGTTTTAGTATTTTAATAGTTGAATGAGCGGCATGACTCCAAATCGGGCAAGCGTATGTGACGACTGGTCTGATAATAGAGGTATAGATAAGCACTCTATTTCTTACGGTCAAAGGCGACTTCCGGGAAAAATAAGGGGTAAATTTACTCGCTATCGCCCGGAAGTTGTTTTTAATGTAGTTAACATGGAGATTAAAATTTAAGTGGACGTCTAGAATGACGCATAGGTACTTAGTCGACCCGGACCAGGAGACTCGGTGGTTTCTTAAATTTTCTGTTGGCGGAGAAGACTGCTTCCGTCTTGGTACCGTTGAGGCATATCTTCTATTTGTCGTACCAGTCTTCCAACTCCGCCAAGTAACGGTGTAAAAAGTGGGTGATCAGGTTTGTGTCATCTGCGTAGAGGCAGATGTTAGTGTGTCTGGATGCTGGTATGTCGTTGATGTAAATGTTAAAAAGCACCGGGGCGAGGAGGGAACCATGCGGCGCCTCGGCTTTGATCATCTTGGTGGTGAAGTGGGTGTCGTTGACTCTGACGGCGAAGTTCCGGTTAGTAAGGTAAGATTGGATGATTTTAGTAAGTTGGGGGGGGGGAGTGTTAACTTTGATTAGCTCTTAGAGAAGTCCCACATGCCATACACGGTCGAAGGCCTTCTGGATATCCAGAAAAACCCCTCCCGTGTATTTTTTATCTTTAAAGCCGGTCTTTATGTACTCAACTACCCTTAGCAACTGATACGACGTGGATAGCTGAGGTCTAAAGCCGTGCTGTTGGGATATGAGAATGTTATTGGTTGTTAGGTGATCGTTTAGTCTCGAGAAAATTAGTTTCTCTGCGAGCTTGCTTAGTATTGGTAGTAAGGAATTTGGCCGATAGCTGGCAGCACTGTTGGCCGGATTACCGGGTTTTAGTATTGGGATGACGGAGGCAGTTTTCCGGAATCTGGAAAGTGCCCCGTTCTGAAGATATTAGTTATTATATTAGTAATTTGGAAGACAATTGGGATGGTGAAATTTTGGTGCATTTTGTTAGTAATCCCTTCCCTACCCGGAGCTTTTATGATTTTAACTTTCTTTATATAGTTGATGACCTCCGAGGGCATGGGAGGGGGTAAGGGGGAGGGCGTCGAAGTTATTTTCGTTGAGAAAATATTTTTCGACCACCCTGTTAATTAAGTAGTCAGAGGATGGGTTTGAGGTGTTATTTTCCTGGAATTGAGATTCCGGGGAGCATGCGAGAACTTCGGCTTTGTCAGAGTCTGTGTGTGTGATTCTGGCGTGATCGTGTATAGTGTAGACACGGGCGATCTCTTTTTCCTCATTTTCCTAGACCAGCTCCAAATGGAGCCGTCATCAGTATCAAGAGAGTTCAGAGAATCTTCCCATGTCTTATTCTGGAATACTTTGACTTTTCTGCGGATTTTGTTTTGGATGTTGTTTAACACTCTCTTGTCGTTCGGGCTTCTTGTGAATTGCCAGGCTTACCTGGCTCTATTTCTTTCTTTCATTAGCGACTTTAGTTCATCGCTAATGAAGTTGTTTTTGTGTTGTGGAATGGGTTTGGAAGAGAGTGCGTGTGCATTTAAAATGGTTGTGGTGAGGTCGGCAACTTGTGTTTCAATGTCTTCTCCCGTGTGCGCGGTGATTGGATGGTAGGTGTAATGGGTGGAGTTTAGGAGCTCTCTGAATTTTCTCCAGTCTGTCGTGATAGTTCCCTTCGGGAAACCGAAGCGAGTGTTTGTGTCGAAGCTAATTAAAATAGGATTATGGTCAGAACTAAGCTCCGCGATAGATTCTACCTGGCTAGGTCAAGGTAGATTTCTCGTCAGAGCAAAGTCTATGATAGATGCGGAGTTGTGGCCAAAACGTGTTGGTGTAGTTGGGGCTATGATTTGGGTGTTAGTGTTATTTATGAAGTTTCTGATCGAGATGCCGCGTCTATTACTATAGCTGTAGCCCCAGTAGGTGTTACGGGCATTAAAATCTCCGAATACAATGGAAACGTCGCTTGCGCTAAAGATCGTTTCCAGGTCTATGTGTAAGTTGGCAGTACTGGCTTGAATTAATAGATAAATAGAGGTGATTGTTATGTGTTCGCTTCCGGGTGGGGTGAGGGTGATCGCGAGTTCACCTCCGCCGTCCCCATCGGCTGTGTAGGTTTGCGGAAGTGTGAGAGAGAAGACTTGATCAGGATGGCAGTGCCGTCTCTAGGGTTTTGTGTTGGGAGTGTGAGCCTATCATTGCGATAGGTAGTGTAGTTTGGAATTTGTAGGTTGTCCCTTGATCATAGGTGGGTTTCTTGTAATAGAATCAAATCGGGGTTTTGCTTATCTATAAAATCATGCAACTCGACGATGCGCGATCGTACTCCATTCGCATTCCAGGAGGTGATTCTAAGCCCGAAGCAGTTGTATCCCATTATGCAAAGGTGGAAATGTGTCGGTAGAACACATCTACCCTTTCTAAGCCTGCAGCATTCCTAAGCTACCTACCCAAATCCATAAGGAAAGGGTAGTCAGCGAAGAGCTTGCGGATTTCTAATATTGCATCTATGAAGCCGAACGACTTATTGTCATCACTGCCTGTTTGGTTTGTCGTTTTGTTTTCCGCGGTGCGGGATACAAGTATTTCGGGCGTAGAAGGAACCGACTTTGACGTGTCGAGTGGTGCCATTTGTTGGGGTCCTTTCAATGCATTTTCATACGTTAGATTATTTCTTGTGTTAACATTACATCTTGTGTTGATTACGCTATTATTATTGTTCACCGCGGTGGTGTTAGTTGTTTTATTTACATTACGGTTTTGGGAGGCTTCTCCCTTTTTTGGTTGGGGTTTCGGAAGCTTTCACAGCGATGCGAGTTGGCCAGGTGACCCTTCTCCCCGCAATTAATGCAGATGGGGATTTTTTATTTTGTTTTTAATTGGACAATCACTTGTTTTATGCCGTTGCCCACCTTTCAGGCATCTGGTCTTGATATGGCAATTTTTTGAGGAGTGGTTAAATAGATTCCAAGTATAGCACTGCTTTGGGCCGTGTCTTCTGTTAAATGTGTCTACCTTGATTGCAAGGTAGCAGCAGGTTCTTAGTTCGAAAATGTCTGGAGAATCGGGAGATTTTTTGAGCTCGACCATGAAAATGGGGAGCTTGTATTTAGTTTTAGATTTGGTGAGCTGGGCCACCTTTTCGACTTTGTTGGTTAGGTCTGTTTTAATGTCGTCGATTTCCGTGGAAATCGGCAGCCCTTTAATGACTACTTTTTGGGGGCGTAAGGCAAGGGGGGATGTCGTAGTATTCCTCCTTTTTAAGATCGAGGAATTCCGTTATCTTCCTCTGATCGTCAGTGCTTGCGGGGTAGATTTTGAGGTATTCCCCAGACAGCTTCGACACCTGGGTGGGGAATTTTCTATTGATTTCCTGCATTATGAGGTTGTAATTTGTTCTGTACTTTAACATTATGGGGGAGGATCTTGGGGGGGGGGAAGCAACTGGCATCGCCGCGTCGGTCAAAGTCGGTTGCGTGTCGCTTCCGGCT
Organism: Trichonephila clavata; assembly: GCA_019973975.1. Classification (NCBI taxonomy): domain Eukaryota; kingdom Metazoa; phylum Arthropoda; class Arachnida; order Araneae; family Nephilidae; genus Trichonephila; species Trichonephila clavata. Next base: position 18,849 of record BMAO01031872.1, on the reverse strand, counting down.
AGTGGTTGGAACTTATTGTTCGTTTCTACTGGGGCTTTCGCCAATACGGAGTAGTTTTGGAGAATTCTAGCTCCTTTGGCAGTTTTTGAGGGGGACGTGAAACCGTCCAGCATATTATTTTTGGCTTTTTCTTTGGTTATGGGTACTTCTTGGATATGCGTTTCCGCTAATTTATCTGCTAACGAATTATTGATGTTTAGTGTGGTAGTTAGTTCAAGGTGTCTAGGGGATGTGTTATGGTGTTTGCTAGCTCACCCTTTTTGTTGTTCAGGAAAGTTTGAAGCTCGTCGCGTAAGTTGGATTTAGATACACAAAAAATTGCTATACTTATACTATAACCATATTTAAAATAAATTAAACGTAAAAAAAAAACTTTTTAAAAAACAAGCTTTTATTCAAACGCGCTAAAAAGAATAAAATAAACTTCTCCTTTAAAACTTTTTTTATTATCAACTTATAACGTCATTACACAATTTATATGATATAAAAGGTCGTCGCGAGATTAAAATACTCATATTTACTTAGTTTGAAACTTTTACAAATTAAAATCAATCAGATCAAGTTATTTATAATTTACTTCTTTATCTACACAGGTAAATCTCGCGATCTAAGCGACCTTGACCACTAGGTGGTCAAGCTGCTCATAAGAACTTGATCATAATTCGATTCAAGGGAATTATAGAAAAAATAACATTTGAGAGAAGCTGAAAAGTTTTATTAATATTTCATCGAAAAAATTTCAAAATTAAAAAAAAAAAAACCGTGGAAAAATTTGTTTATTATTTTTTATTGAAATAAATTTTGCAATCAAAATAAGCTTTTCATTTTTTAAAAATTTTATTAGCATACCTGTATAAATCAAATGTTAATTTTTAACATTAAAATAAATAGTCAGAAATAGTTTTTTGAAGATATTAGAAATAATAACATTTTAATATATATATATAGCATTATAAAAAAGTTTAATCATAAAAATAACACAGTAACTAGAAAATAGTTTTATTGAAGAAAATAAAATGTATATATATATATATGTGTGTGTATAAATAGATTTATAGAAAGTAAACATAGTATGCAATAATAAATAAAGATAAGACAGAAAATTTTTTAAAAATTAAGTTTATTTATATATTTAATACTATTTTAATAAATTTCAACAATTTTTATTTCATGTTTAAATATAACGAGATTTTCTTACTTTTAAAAAAATACCAATTGTTTCAAAAGAAAATTGGAAATTTTATTTAAAAAAAATTTTATATGCGTAATGGAACAGTATTTGAGCGCTTAATATACAAACAAATTTCTTAATCTTTTCAACAAAAATCAAAATATTGTTAAAAAACTAGTTCAAAATTTCTAACCTGAAATAAACCCAAAACAAATATTAAAAATTCATTTTTTTAATGTATTCTATTTAAAAGATGTATAATTGTATTTCGAAATCTTTTTTTTTTTGTGGTGGAAGCCCACAATATCTAACTCTTCTACTCTAACTTAGTGGCGCAGTCAGACGTAAGAAGATCCAACAGACGGGCAGGCACATTTGAATGATACTCGTCCTGCTTGGCGTTTTTGAAGCGTTAAAAAGCCCCTGTTTCTGAAGACATCCCGCTTCTTGTTATGAATCGTTGAAAAAGAGAGAAATTACTTTGAATGAATAAAAATCAGAAAAGAACCATTTTGAAGACAAAAAAAAAATATGAAAAGTGCATTAAAATAACAGAGGATCATGTTAAAATAATTATTTATCAGTAAAATTAATTAACCTGGGAAAAATAAACAGAAATGAAAAAATCGAGTTCCCTTGATTCGAACCCATAGCTACGTGATGTGAAGCGCTTATCATGACCACTCAACGAAGGATAACAGCAGCAGGAAGGGAAAATAGGCCTTAATCATGAATAGAAGGAGAAAATTGAAAGGAATTTTTAATTGAAGAGGGGATCCACAGGATATTCACATAATGATTGAAAAACTTCGATTGACGATTACATTTAAATGTATTGATTTTTTAAATATTAATAAAACGCAATTAATAATAAAAATATATAATATGAACATAGCTTTATTTTCTGAAGAAGTTATGCTTATTTAACTAATTAATTCCAAAAAAAATAATTTCGAAATGGGCAAATTTTGTGTTTTTATTATGAAATTATATGTCAAAAAAAGGATTTATACATTAGGCATTATTCTAAAGTAAACTATAAGTTTTATAAAAGAGAACAAAAATTTTGATACTGATAAATATTTTAAATGAATCTCAGAAATGCATCGAATGCATTTTCTTCATCTTAATCTGACATCTATAAATTTTGAAAATTATATAAAGAAAAAATGACGAAAATTGAAGCATTTTTTTTACTCGCCAAATTTGCTGATTTCTACATGTTTAAGTCAGAACTTTTTAGTGTAACCCTTGAAATAGATGGGGTGTATGGTGAAACAGTTAAAAGGTCTTTGGCGCAAAACAATTTTTCGACGCCAAGGTTTGGCTAAATGTAAAAAAAATCGCGTATTTTTTATTAATTTTAGGGCATAATTTTTAAGTTAATTCTTTCAAACTTCACACAAGAATTTCAAAAATTAAGTACTTTTAAATAAAAAATGTAAAAAAAATACTGTTTAAATTATTTCTCACAAAAATGGTAGTTTACGAAAATCACAATTTTTTTTTAAAATCCGTAGTTTTGAAGCAATTTTTTTCATTCTCTGTATAGATTACGGATAATATTCTTTTACACACGGAAAAAAAGTTTCGTGCGATTATCTTCATAAATGACGTAGTTATTCAATGTTGAGTAAAAATTTTGAATATTTTTTTAAAAAATTCTTTAAAAAAGTTTTGGGCATTTTATTTTTTAAATGACTGGATCTAAAAGAGAAAGGCTTGAAGTTATTTAGTGTAGAATATCGTTTTAATAACACGAAAACAAATTCAGACGCAACGATTTAGAAATAATTTTCATAAAAACGCATCAAATTTTAAAAAATTCGTGAAAAATAAATATTATTTCGCAAAAGAAATTATACCGTATCCTGGCGAAATAAATGATTTTTTCAATTCTGTAATTTAAATTTAATTTATTAAAAATTGGATGGCAATTTTACGATGGTGGAAAACGTCGGATCAACGCTCGGCCGAAACGGAATGGAAGTTTTGCCAAGTAAACAACCCGCAGATTAAAACAATTAGGCGTTTTAGGGTTTTTAATTAATATCTTTGTAACTAATTGCAATATCGGAATAAAACAGGGCAAAACGGCTTCTTCGGATCGTCCCCGATCTTTTGGTACATTCCGCGAGTTTCTGCGTGATGCGGTTCGTGAGAAGATAGACGCACATAGATACGTTTGTTTACCTTCGGATTTTAATAGTGTAGATATAACATGACTTGCCAGGTTGTATTACTTTATATTTTGTTTTCTCTGACAGTTCAGATTATTTTCACTGAGCTAGTCTCAAATTCTTCTTAAAATATTTATTTGTACAAAAGTTGTCACTGCGTTGAGTGCATTTTTCTTTTTATTGCAAAGATATACTTTTGTATGATCAACTATTTTTTCCCAAAATTGTGGAAAACATTTGTTTTGTTACAAAATAAGACGGCTTTTTATACGAGAATCACTTGTATTGTTTGTTCATAATATATTTTGTTTGAAAGTTGTATATATTTTCTGGTTTCAGGAAGCGGCGTAATTAGGAAAACTAATCATAACAGTAACAGCGCAGCGCGAATGGATGAGGAGTTTTGTAAAAATGAAACCTGTTGAGGTGTTAATTTATATTGAATAAAAATATGTTTGTATAATGTCATATTTTTTTGATGTATTACTGATCCGGTTTTCATTTCAGATAGGCAGACCCTGATACCTTAGGATGTCTTGAAAATTTACTGTTATCAAGCAAATTGTTGTCTGCATTACTTTTTTTAGTATCCAATTGCGTAAGCAAAGTCTTTTATATTCTTTTATAAAAGGTTTACCTCTTGGATTCTTGCCTGAATTGGATGCACTGTGGGGCCGACATCTGCAGGGTAGTTTTAATCAATAATAGAGCACCCTTTATAAAGTGGTTGCTTTGTGTGTTGGAGTGCATATAAATTGTGTAGAGATATTGAGTATCGTTTTTGAGTGATCCTTAACTTTTTAACGTAATTTCTATTCGGTCGTTAAGACCCTCTCATAAATCACGTTTTCATCAAGGAGGGGCTGTGACAGATCTATACACGATCTTCAGCCAACAATTCTTTTTGGGTATTCTTTAAGCCCAGCAATTTTAACCAATCCTCTCCTAAAAGTAAACGTCATATGTAAATTAAGTTTAATATATATATACTCCTTCTTCGCGAGTTTGAGAGTTAGTGGATTAGAAATGAAGTGGATAATTAATATTTAGTGAATTGGCAGTGAAGAGAATACGTAAACAAAAAGTAAGAAAGCCAGAAGTTTAGATAACAAGGCGTGATAAAATCGTTAGAAGGTGAATCTTACCAGAATTGCTTTATGTCCTTGTTAACGACTACAACCCAGAAGTGTTAAAGTCCACTTGAATTAAATAGGAGACTTCATGAGTTCAGGTAACTGTGACCTTAAATTAAGTTGATGTTTAGAATGTTAAACTAATTGTGAGGACATTAAATACGTAAGCTGTTTGTAAAGTAATATTAAATGAAAAGCCGCAGTATTGAGAATATTCTCCCCAAAAACGCAAATCTCGTCTCTCTCGCTCTATTACTGAATTGAATTATCCTATTTATAGTGTTATTTGTGTTTGAGTTGTTTATAGTGATAAGTAAAATAATTGGAATTCATCATGTCGTATGATCCTTTAGTTCCTTCCACAGCTTTAGCTGGGTCACAGGGTAGAAGGGATTTAAACACGTTTCAGAGTAAATTCTTTTATTATAGATATGTAGGTAAATACATATTCTGTATTTATTATTGCTATAATATATAAACATTGTTGAGCTTTTTTATTTATCACACCTACGCCACTGAGTAAACCGCAACATTTTGAAAAAAAATTTTAAGTAGGCTGTATCATGTCTGCTAATCCCTGCTTTTATTGTAGATCGAACTAAAAATGAAAAATAAATTTACTTTAATAAAACTAAAAAAAAAAAACGCTTTATACTTAATCGAACTAAGAAGAAAACCACAAACCTTAATATAAGAATCAAATTATTAATGAGAAAATTAATGTCATTGTGGTAAAAACAAGGCGAGCTTTGTAATGCCTTTACTCTAACTCTGCATTTAGTAATAGAACAAAAAAGAAATTATAACAATTGATATCGAGCACCCAACACTTTTACCACAATGACATTCACTTTTTTGTTAATCATTTTATTCTTATGTTAAGATTTATTTTTTCCTTTTTAGTTCGATTTAACTACAAAAGCGTGTTTTTTAGTTTTATTAAACTATAATTTATTTTTAAAATTACCACTTTGATAGAAAGCGATATTGGAAAGTTCACACACTTGTCACTTTTCTTTGGTATGAATGCACAAATTTCATCATAATTTATCAATACGATAAAAAGACCAGCAGCATACAATAACCTTAGGAGAAATAAAGGCTTTTCCTTCAAGTATATATATGTGTGTGTAAAGTACATTTCAAGAACCAACTTGACAGAAATTCTTTCAATATATTTCATGAACATGAGGTTCTCTTGGTATGAATAAGTAAATGTCTTTTTAAATCACTCCTACGTGAGAAAGCCTTGTTGCATATTTCACAAACGTGAGGCTTTTCCTTGGTATGATTACGTAAATGTTTTTTGTAGGAAGTACTTTCTGGGAAAGCCTTGTTGCTTACTTATACACGAGGCTATTCCTTGGTATGAATACGTAAATGTTTCCTTAAGTTAAAACTTAGACCAAAAGCCCTGTTGCATATTTCACAAACATGAGGCTTTTCCTTGGTATGAATAAGTAAATGTTTCTTGAAGGAACCACTTTCAGAGAAAGCCTTGTTGCATATTTCACAAACATGAGGCTTTTCCTTGGTATGAATACGTAAATGTTTCTTTAAGTGACTACTATCAGAGAAAGTCTTGTTGCATATTTCGCAAGCATAAGGCCTTTCCTTGGTATGAATACGTAAATGTGAATCTAAATGACACCTTTGAAAGAATGCCTTACTGCATATTTCACAAACGTGAAGCTTTTCATTGGTGTGAATATGTAAATGTCTCTTTAAGGAACTACTTTGATTGAAAGCCTTGTTGCATACTTCACAAACATGAGGCTTTTCATTGGTATGAATACGTAAATGTACACTTAAATTACCTCTCTGAGCGAAAGCCTTGTTGCATACTCCACAAACATAAGGCTTTTCGTTGGTATGAATACGTAGATGTTCAATTAAGCCACTATTAAGAGCGAAAGCCTTGTTGCATATTTCACAAACATTAGGCTTTTCCTGGGTATGAATATGTAAATGTCTTTTTAAATTACCATTTTTTGTGAAAGCCTTGTTACATACTTCACAAACATAAGGCTTTTCCTTGGTATGAATACGTAGATGCCTTTTCAAATAACAACTTTGACTGAAAGCCTTGTTGCATATTTCACAAACATGAGGCCTTGCCTTGTTATGAATACATAAACGTGAATATAAATTACCTTTTTGTGAGAAAGCCTTGTTACATATCTCACAAACATGAGGCTCATCGCTGGGCAGATTACTCAAGTGATATTTTAAGATATCGTTTCGAGAGGTAAGCATCTTGTTTATAAAATTGGAAATTTCAGGAGAGATCTTTATTTATTTCTTATTTTAAGTGACGAGAAGAGAATGGATCTCTTTTGTGGAAAGAGGTTTATAATTATATAATTTTCTTTGAGAATAAATCTCTCTTTTGAATGCAATACTGAAATCAGAAACCTAGTTGTATTTTAAATTAATGCACAAATGATATCCAGCTAAATATTGCATTCTTCAATATAACAAGGCATCATCAAACTGCTTTCAGTTCAGTTTGCTGAAAATATTCTACAATATATTCAATGACTGCAAAATTGAAGGTGCGTGAAAATTTTTAGAATTACATTCCCTACTGCAATTTAAACGAAGGCTAAAAGGTATGTCACAGTACCTGTATTACATACTTTCTTTGAGCAGGATTCAAGAAGGGCACGGACAAACTTATGTTCCATAAAACAGTAAGAATGCAGTGAACGATAAATAGCACACTGTTCTTTTATTATTGGTGATTGATTGGTTTGAAGTAATAATCTTTCAAAAAAGTAATACTTTTGGTGATAAGCCACATAACTTTAAACAATTATTATTAGCATGTAATCGAAGACCTTCGGAACGTCACAGACACCTTTTCTCTTAAGATCTTGTAAGTCGTTAAATTTAAAAATTTCTTGCCAAAAAATTGATATGATTAAACTGCTTTTCCATGAGACAATTTACACCAAACTGTTCGAGAGTTGATATCATTCAAATGAAAATATATTGAAAATTTTTACAGAGAATATTTTCAATAATTTCTTTCTAAAGCTAATGATGTACTTACTCTCTTATCTGATAGGAAAAAAAGGTAGTTAGGTAATCTAAAAATCTAAACTCCTTTTTAATTTCCTATTAAGAACCTTCCACGTAAAATGCAGAAATCTCTGCCAAAACACTCCATATTTACGTAGTCCATCTTCTATTCTCTAAAAATTTTTTATAAGTTTTATGACAAATATCTTGCATTTTTCCTCTGCCTCCAATTTTCTTCCTTGTGTTGGTTTGACTCTGGAGAATTCTACATTTGTCTAAATTCTCCTATTCGTCTGGGGAAAAAAATAATAGCCATGAATAACAATTTTGAAATTATAAAAAACATAGTACATTTAGAAAATTTATAGCTATACGATATAACTATATCACAATTTCAAATTTTCATAGATTACAAAGAAACAATACCTCTGTACTATATACCTGTAATATACTATATATATACAATTTAAAACATTCATTTACATCTTCAGTTTTGTTACACAAATACTCAAAATTTTGGAAGAACAATATTTTATACACTTTGATTTCACAGTACATCTTAACACATTTGATAGAATCAAATAATTTTTGTTTACAGGATAATTTTAATTGCCTTATTTCTTACCAGAAAGATGATCAACTCTCATTTTCTTAACTATATTTCATTTCACCGAAGCTTAGCAGGGTTGGGTAGATAGAAAATATACCTATGTGCTTAAAAATAGTTCTAACTTGTTAAAAAAAATCTTAAAATAAAGCAAATGCATCGCATTTTGTATAAAGTGCCATGTACAATAAAAAGTGTAATTCTAAAGATATATATCCAAGTTATAATCACATGGTTAAAACAATTTTTTTTAAATCAAAGTGAATGAATACAATCAAACCAGCAACGCAATGAAATTCAAATTTGGATGCAAACCCCTTTCCAGGTAACTTTCCCGGAGTGTTTGCTACATTTCCACGCTAATTATATACTATTGCCTTTGAGCTTTTGTTCTAAACTACAATTCTGATCATGCAAGCTATTTTCTTCATTTTTGTTTGACATTGTAAACATGGCTGAAAAATAAATTTTATCGACTACGCTGTATACCTCAGCAATGTGAGCAAAACCCATTGGAAGCGGAGTCCAGTGAAATATATATTAAAGGTTTAACCTCAACTTGAAGAAAGCCATCAAGAATCTATCAATCAATTCGCTGAAAATGTTTCAACTAAAGCTCAGTTTCTAAAAGAAGAGTTTTTCATATAATAAATAAAAGAAGACAACAGATGGAATTTTCCAATGAAAAAAGATAAAGCTGTGTGCTTGAAGATTTACAATTATATGAAAGAAAATGACATTTATGAGGAAAAATGTAAATGGTTAAATGAGCCGATAAAAATTTAATTGCCCACTAAAAATTACAATTTTGAAATAAATACAAAGATGAACTTTAAAAAAAGAATAAGTGTTATTTTCAACAATAATTTAAATTACTTGTTATATTGAAGTTATGTTTATTTTACTCAATTCGTCTGATTTCAGTCTTGCATATATTGTCAATAACAAGTTTTTTTAATCAAACAGGGCAAAACTTAAAATTTATACCAAGTGATTAAATTTTATAAAATATATATGTAGGTATGTTTTCCTGGTAATCTATAAGTATGAAACAAAATTAATTTTGGTATTAATAGATTTTTCTAATAAATTTTTGTAATTTTTTTCTTAAAAAATCGTATTTCTGTACCAGTGGTTTTCAAGCTTTTTTGATTCATGCTCTTGGGACTATAGGGCGTTTTGAGGAAACTCCACTCCACACACTCCTTAAAATAATAATTAAACTAGATCAAAATGTTTCAGGTACTTCATGAAAAGGAAAAAGGTATTGTATTTTTTATAAAAATTAATGTAATTTTAATAAGTTAAGCCAATAATATTAATTTATGATTTTTGTGTCAGCTACTTCTGCATTATATTTAGAAACTGGGAATTAGGCTTGCATTTTTTACACAGCATCTAAATTAAGGTCTATTGAAGTTATCTGCAGTCGAATTTCATATTTTGTGTTTAATTTGTTTTAATATTTTATTTTGTAACCACCCCTTATTGTATTTTTCACTTAAATACATTGTTCTGAGCATTGTCAAAATGTTTATAGCTGTGTGAGAAATTCTGTGTATTTTGCATGAATATGCAAATTAAAATTAGGGAGCTGTTCTTGCTTAAATATAGATTTTAACATCAAATCTTTTGATCTGCCCCCAATAAGTTATTCCCTCTTCTTCATTATAGGTGTATTTATCCACAAATGAAAAAAGGTGCATTTTCCATAAGAAAACTATTTAGTAGTGCAAAAACATTGTACTGACGAGTATAAAATTGTTTCCTTGAATCCGGTATAGGAAACAATAAAATATTAGCAATCCAGTAAGTAATACACATGAAGAAAAAAAAAACGTTTCAATATTCTTTTATATAGAATAGTAAAAGTTTCCAAAAAGTATTACAAAGTAAAGTTATTATGTACAAGAAATTTCACAGTTTTAATGAATGTTATGAGCTTTTTAGAAACTTGTAATGATACAAAATTTATCGAAAACGTTTTGCATACACATTTATAAATTCCTTTTCAATTTTTTTTATTGTGACTTGTGGAACCCTTGGAAGCCCCAGAGTTTTTTGGAACATAGTTTGACGATTATTGCTAGATATTAGTGGTCTTCAAACTTTTTGAACTCACGGAACCTCTAGAATTTGAAGGTGCTTTTGTGGAACCCCATTCCATACACACATCGAAGAACATATCTCAAAATAATATTTAAAGTAGATCCACATGTTACAGGCACTCTGTGTGAAGGCAATTAAAAAGAGTATTGACAAATATTATAGTAGAAAATTCTTTAAATTTGTTTAAATATAATTTATTTATTAATAATACTAATATTTGATTCAATTGTCACCTATCCATGTATTATATTTAGTAACTGGGATATGTGCTTGCTTTCTTTCACACAAACACTCGAAGTCTAGGTTTATTGAGATTCATTGCAATCGCATTACTCTTTTCTGAGTTTAATTTTTTATACTTTGATTTTGTAACCACACTTAAGTTGAGAAATTATTTTACTTAAACACAATGTTCATAATAGCATTAACATATTTATAGCTGTGCGAGAAATCCAGAGTATTTTGCATGAATTTAGAGCCCTATAATTCAGAAGCTGATTTTGCTTAAATCAAGATTTTAACATTGAATCTGTTGATGTGTTAATAAGTTGTTTCCTTTTCATTATGGGTCTTTTTTTTGTTTTGTTAATGCAGCACGTATTTGTTTTATCTTTAAAAATTTTATTTAATTTAACAAAAATGGATATTTTTAAATTAACTATAATTTTAATTTGAAGGGTATAAAATGCATTGCGTAAAGTATATAAGCACAGCATCTAAATTAAAAATTAAGTCAAGGACTCGACCAGGGCATTGGAAGCATTCAGATAGAAAATGCCCAACAGGAATTTTTAATGGGACATTCATTCATGTCACACTAAAAGCAATAAGAGGGCTATTGATGATGGGTCCCATTAATTTGAACCTCAGTCAAGTAACGCAGACGACACATGAGATGGCACATCTCTCTTCTAACTACCACATCACAGCAACGGGAGGCCATTGAAAATCAACAGATTTAACGTGCATCAGTCCCCTCTGCAGGACAAGTCTTCAATGGAACCAGGATGTAATTAAAAAAAGGGCTAACTTAAAAAGGCGAATCACAAACCGAAAAATTATATCAATTTCTGTTTTAAAATAAATTATATAATTTCATCATCAACTAATTGAATTTAAATTTGAAGTGAAATAATTGTGTTCACATAATTTTAATGCATACAGAAATATGTTATATACTGTAAAAAAAAGGAGAAAATAGATTATTTGAATTTCTATTCTTATCGTGCAAATACACAATCAATGAGAAAATTAAAGTGTGTTGAAATAATACTTTTCCCTTTTGTTTATCATTAGTTTCTTAATAAGGAAATTAACAAAAACTGATGAAGCAAATGGAAAGAACCAAACCAATCTAGAAAACAAAACCAATTATACAATTAAACCTTTTTAGTCAGAGTATAGAAGTGAAAAAAGTTTTTGTTGGTTAATTTAAGAAATAAAATTTATTTTTAATGGTACAATGGGAAAATTTTACGCTATATACAAAATCCATATATGGCGATATAAACTATATATGGTTGCCAGATATTAAAAATATCAAGGTAACCACATCGTAATGTTATCGCCCATCTTGGCAAACATAAACAACTTGGCGCGTAGACCCAGGATATCGAACTAGCACCAAAACATGAAGCTACATTTTTTAAAATAAAACATATCTTTATAATACAACTGTATTATAAAAATTTTGTAAATACTTGTATTAAAATTACTTTTACAATTAAACTAATCACTTGCAAAATAATAAGATTTGTAACTGTCCCAATCAACCTGAATTTATAAATGAGCATCAAACATATAGATGATTCCAATCTTACAAAAAATAAAAAATTTTTAGAGAAATAATGAATAAAAACGTACAGGTTTTGGATTGATTTTCAATAATAATGCTATTAAATCAGAAAATTTATTGAAGATTTTTTTCATAGAAATTACACACAAAAAAAACATTTCCTATTAAAACTTTTAGGATTCATTTTAAAGCAGCATGTTTATCTTCATTAAAAAGGATTTTTGACACAATTATATCATTTTTACAACACTATCTCTAAATATAAAAGATGCACTTCAATTCAGTATTCAATCTTCTTTTTCCTTCTCTCAACAACCAACTATTATCCATACTTAAAATTCCAATCTGGAAAGATGTTACAAATGACTAATAAAACAATGAGCGGTACTGTAAAAGGAGAGTTAGATCGAAAGTGCTACTAAAGAATAATCTTAGATTTTGCTATAAAAGGAAGGTAATAAGAGCATATGAAACATGTATAACAGCAGTAAATGTATATTCCCAAAATATCTGAAAAATATTTTGATTCTGTTATTGTGCAAAGTATTTATCAAAAAATTAGACATTTCATTCATTTGAAAACAATTTGATCTCCAAACCACAAGAATACTACCTGTAATGTCCTTGTTTCGATGCAATTTGAGATGGTGTTTATAATGCCTAACTTCAAAACTGGGTTTTCAGTAAATGTTCAAAAGTCTATTATGCTTTCTTATTTTGACAATATAATCAGATGCAATCAAATTGTTAAATTTCTTATCACGCTGACTAATGGTAAGCAAAGAAAAATTCCATCCCTAATCAATAAAACCTATTTTTGTATTGTATGTTACCCATCTGAGAAAAAAAATAAGATGTAATGAAAACTCTTACTAATAATAAATATCATAATTTAAAGCAAACACATTTAAAAATAATTAATACTTTGATTAATTTCTACAGCAAAATTCTTAATCTTCAGTAATTTACATTATAAAAACAAAGATATATAATACAAGATATGCTTTAAGTTTGGCAAAATGTGGAACATAAAACAGTTGAATTTAAAACAAATCTTTGTAATTAAATTACACATTGTTATATACATAAAAGCATTTTCTTTCCCAAGAACTCGAATAATGTATAGTTATCCGATACTATAGAGATAAAGAAAAATTAAAGTGACCAAAAAAAAAATGGAAGATAAATTATAACAGTATTCTTAATAGAAAGGGGGGGGGGAATATATAAATGTTATAAAAGAATCTGTTTCATCAAAAAGAGGAAAAGGGACTTTCATATATATTTTTCAATTATTTACTCAATTTTTTCTTAAAGCATAAGAGTGAATTATTATAGCATTGCATAAATTTAATGATAATTCCTTGCATTTCAAATACATTGTTCAACTAATACTAAAAAAAAATTAGCAGATACTGAAAAAAATTCGTATTATTCAAATTTATTGTGATAAATTCCTTGATAAATTTATTTGAACATTATACATCAGCATCCTCCAATTTTCAGAAAGTTTTGAATTTGTTCACTCTAACATATAATTTTTATTTGCTTGCAACCCTTGAAATATAGAAATTTAGTCATGTCCCAGTAAAAAAAGTCATTATATTTAAGAACCTTATATAATCTGATTAATTCTGAATATCAGTTTTTAATTTGAATAAGGAGAGTTTTTTGTGCCTTCTCATCCACTGATGGATGAAAACTATTTGCTTTACTCAAAATTAAAGTGCTTTTAACCGCATTCAATGCTTTTCTACCTTGAGAACTATACATTTTTTTAAAAACATAATTTAATGATGCCAGAAAACAGGATTTGTAAAACTTAGATGAAACAAATTGATATTTCAAATGAACCCAACAAAATTGAAGTCCATTGAGGATATGTGCTGTAAATTCCAATTCAAACACAGTAAAATTCCGCTAATTATTTTTCTCATAACTTCAAAAATAAAACTTATATTTTCTGACACTTATATATACCAATGAACTTAAAAAAGAAATAAATGAAAATAGTCAATATGTATCATTGCTTACACATGCTTTTAACACTAATGAAATCAATTAAATAAATTGTTCTTCGCAAAGTTTTACAAACAATTAAAGCTACCACAGAAATTTATTACTTATTTTTTAAAGAAATGATTATAGTTTGATAATACCTTTTTATATAGACTAAAATAATATACTTGCAAAATCCTGTTGATGATGTGTTGAAGGTAATTCCTTATGGTAGCAACTCAGCAGATATCAACAAAGATAAATATTTAATGAAATGAAATTTGTTGAATACGGAACATACATTCTACATTACAGTTAAAAATTTTGAGGGATACGAAGCGTGAGCTACAAAGATTACTTCTACACTTTACATGAATCAAAACAGAGAATCTAATAAGTATTGCCATTCTGCAGTAGCTAAGTTAGAATATGAAGGTGGTTGCCACCCCAACCTCTCTCCTAAAAAGGAAGCAAAATTAATAATTAATAAAGTCAGGGCCGGCTCTATTAATTTTGCCAACCCGGACAGAAATGAAAAATACCGCTCCTCTCCCCAAAGTAAAAAAAACTATTATTAAAAACGATAAAAATTGTTCATAAATGCACACCTACAAAACTTGAATATTCCTTGCGAAGAAAAAGGTAGCTAACAGTATATATATACATATATATCTATATACACTTCTGGCCACCGTCAATTGAAAACCCTGGAGGAAGCACGTAAATAACATGAAATTTACAACATCCATTTGCGGAGGGGAGATATGCAGATGATTAGAATTTCAGGGCAGAAACACATCATGCACTCCTGTGGCGCCGCTTCAAAGCGATACTTAAGGCTTGGAGATTTCGACGATTTCAAGTTCGGCAATGGGGTCGATTCATCACTAGAGGGCGCTGCGATCGTGGCCATCATCACGTGATTAAAAACGTGCTATCATGTAAGCAAATAACAGCTAATGGTATGACAATTGTGAGTGCGTGCTAACTTTCAAATTTGTAAACATTATTATTTTATATTCTTTAAATTCTTTTTAGTACTTTAAATATTTTTAATATATTTTCTACTATTTTAGTTTAAGAAAAGGGACTAAATATATGTAGTTTTAGTTAATAGTATTAGATTTAAGTTTAGTTTATACTTCCATCCTTTGGCTTCGAATTTTTGTATACTTATAGGCTTAGTAATTATTTTTTTATAAGTTTATTTTTGCAGCGCTCTATTGAACAAATTGGTTCTGGAAATATGAGAAATATACTAATATCAAAATTCATGATGTAAGCGAATTTTCCTCGAAAAATTCGTGCAGACTGTAAATAGGGAGTGGCTCGCCGAAACAAAAATTTGTTTAGTCTACGGAAAAGTCAGCAAGAGCGATTAATTAATACTTCGGCTGTTGAATAGGACGAGAGACTGCAAATCAACTTATTATGATGATTGGATAATAGAGATTCCACGTAAATGTATAACCGTTACCTGAACACATTACTTATTTGTATATCTAGACACTGTTAGTTGTGTCCGAGTGCTGTGAAGAACTTCTCAGGATTGTTTTAAAAGGATAAGTTTTCATTGCTCCTGAAGAATTGACTTGCTCTTTGAAATCCTGGAACCCCGGCCTTAACAATATTATTTTTGCATTCTAAAATGTGTCATGTTTCAGAGCAGATGGATACATTCATCCATTCTTTGTAAGCAAAGGTATTTATTTCTTACCAAATTTGTGACATTGGTTATATTTTTTTTTAAATAGAAACTTCTTGGTAATTACGAAAAAGCCTGTGAATTTAACTTATTTTTTAATATTCATATAAAGTTTCCTTTTTGCTATTCTTGAAAATCCTTTTCAATATTATTGTTTGGACATCAAAGTTTTTAATGTTAATCATTCTTTTATTTTTTAAAATTGTATGGAAATATTTGTTTGGTTTACATTAATTAGACAATTTAAATACAATTCAATAACTCATAAGAAATAATTTGTAATAAAGAATTATCCAATAACATTTAATCATTATTTCTAAAAATTATGTATTAACATGATTTTTTTTCTTTAACTTAATAGTGTAAGAGTATTTTCTTTTTTAAACTTTGAAGTTTAAAGAGAAATTTCTAAAAGAAATTTCAAACCTTTGTAAATGATAATTACTAAGTAAAGTCAGACAATCAAAGCTGGCTAATGTGTTATTTCATTACAGAATCATCATATATTTCAAAAGATCTTACTATGTCTTTGGAATTTTTTATAGAACAGTTGTTTAAAAAATTAGTATACAATAACAATGTTTCAATTTTATGTATCCATATTAATGCAAATAAATATTGAAACTGACAAAAAAAAAATTCTCTTTTGGAATACATCTTAGAAAAAATACTCTTCACATGAGTACATAATGAAGTAATGTCGCCGCTAGTCTTTCAATAGAATATGAAAAATGCATTTTTTAAATTGCAATGAATTTTTTTGTTAAAAAAATAAAATTTTCACATGCTTCACTTGTATTATAATCATGTAATATTAAAATTAAATGTTGATAAATGATGCATTTTAAATAATTGTAATTACTAAAATAAACTTGCTAACAAAAATTTTGTATGCTTCTATATGTAAAAATTTTCACGAAAATAATTTAGCATGTTTCAAACAATTTCTAAAATTATTCGCATATTTTAATATAATTCAATTTTTTTTCCAAGGAGACAATAATTTATAAAAAAAAATTTTAACATTTGTAGGTGATAATTACTAAGACTAAAATTGCTAAATATTAGTATTTTATAACATATTTTTAAAAACTTCACAATGTATTGGTATAAATCATACTATTTTAAGGCCTCACAATGCCCTAAACATTTAAAAAAAACAATTTTTTAACACTTTCTTGTGGCCTATACCATTGAGAAGCTTGCCACCAAATTATATTATTAAAGATTAAAATCATTATTAAACATCAAAAGGTTACCAAAGTTTATCATGAATAAACAGAGTTCCATTCTAATCAAAATAAGTTTCTACTACTTATAAGCAAGATAATTAACTAATTATATCATTAGTTTACAAGGAAAATCCTAAATTTCAAGAAACTTTTCAGTTTCCCAAATTATTCTTGAGTAAAATATTAAATTGCTTCAAAGTTTTTCAAAGAAATGCTAAATCAGTACTCATACCATTCCAAAATTAGGAACTTATGTATTAAACTGCCAAATAATTTTGCCAAGCAAAAACACATCAAGAACATTAAAAAATTATGTTATTATTATTACTGTGTTCAAACATGAGCAGGAACAGCTCCATTTATTGGCTGTATAATGCAACAGCATCCCACCAAATCAAATGTCTATACATAAAGCCAGATTTGGTTTCATGATCCTAATTCTCAATAAATATATATGTGAGAGTTCATGAGAAATAACTTCTCAAAATGTTTAACAAAAACATTTTATTCGGTTTTAACATCTAGGGGACAATTTGCATTCATTTAAAGAGCTAAACAACACAGCCGTCGGCTACATGCCGTGAGCCAGAACACAGACTGCCTAAACTATTTCATTTCGAAATCATACAATTGCATAATTAAAAAAAAGACAGCCAATCAGCGGCTCGCACTACAGGCGCTTCGAACGGATATGAAAAAATAAATAATCCTTGAATAAAAAGAAAAGTTTGAGTTTCAATCATTTCGGCCGGCGGGAAAGAAGAAAAAGAGTGATACTTCCTTTCCCTCTTCAAATCCCACAACTCGGCCGTCCTGACATGTCGCTGTCCTCAGCGAACGCGAGTATAAAAACAATTTAGAACGGAAGCATCCTGTAATGCTTACAATCAAATTACATTCAAAAATAACACTGACATAAAAATACACTATGAAGCAATTTGAAAAGAAATACAATAAATCACAAATGATAAACACTTCAAATTATAAAAAAAAAGTTCACAAATTAAACACTTAAAAATAAATGCACAGTAGAAGTATGTGGAAGTATGAGCCATAAAAATAACACACGTAGAAAAATGCCAAAGGAAAATTACTAAGGGAACAAAAAAAAATGTCTATCCAAAAGGTTTCATTAGGTCGACAGCTGTTGTCGTTTGGTTTGGGCCTGCATGATTCCCTATCTTGGATACCTCGTATCTTCCTTTGCCGTTGACCTGAGTCACTTCATATGGTCCGAAAAATTTGGGTCTAAGCTTTAGACCAGTTCCAAACTGAGTTCGCTGGATGGCCACGATGTCACCGATCTTGTATTCGGTAGCTTCCTTACACTTCTTGTTGTGCTGCTTCCTATTTTCGTCTTGGATTTTGAGAATGTTTTTAACAGCTTCTGATCTAAGCTTGTTTCTTTGATCGTTGAATTCTTTGAACATCTCTTCGATAAGGATTTCTCTTATGGAGATGTCTTCGCTGCTTCTCATCTTTACACCTGTCAGAAGTTCGAATGGTGTAAACTTAGTGCTACGACAGATGGTGTCATTCAAAATTCTTTGTGCTTCTGGCACGTGCTTGAACCACTTCGTGGGGTCTTCAAGGGTAAGCTTGGTCAGTGCTGGAATTAGGGTTCTATGAACTCGTTCGACTTGACCATTCCCACGTGGTACTCCTGTTGCAATTTGCAGATGCAGGATATTTTCTTTTTCACAGTACTCTTTGAAGCTGTTCGATGTGAACGCTGCTCCTCTGTCGGTGATTATCCGGACTGGGTTTCCAAATGTTTTCTGTTGGAGTCTAAGTTTCTCCAACGCGTCTTCAGCGGATACGGACTTCGTAGGATAGAGCCACACGAATTTCGAAAACGCATCTACGACAGTCAGAATATGCTGATAATTCTTGTT
>BMAO01031871.1:0-17187 GCA_019973975.1 Trichonephila clavata | reverse complement strand
TTCATACATTCTATGCAAATAATTGTAATATTCTCTACGTTAATTTACCTATTATTTTCTCCCTCCTTTTAAAATAGGCACGTGCTGATGACTCAGTAATAGAATAATACGCATGCATTATTTTGTAAGAAAAATAATACACGAACAGTAGATCGTTTATTTCAGAAGTCTTGGAAACCTTTGAACATTTTTTTATTTATGCATTTAAAAATTATATTTTAGCATTTCATATAATGTCTCTCTTCAAGAAAATGGTGCGATATGAAATGTTGCACGTGTTATTCACACAGTTATAAAAACTTAAAATTTTTTTAAAATTTTACTCCTTTTGTATTTATCAATTTGTTCACTTGAAATTTTTTTGTAATTTTCTTAAGGATTGTTTTAAACAAGTTTATAGATCTATCTTAGAATAACTTAATTAGTTTTGGAGGGAAAAAATAAGATGTTGATATGCGTATTGGAATTCAACGAAAAAGCCAATATCTCCGACATCCAACTTTTTAAAAAAAATATTCAGTTTACAACTAAATTGATTCCTAATTTTGTTACATGAATTATAACTGCATAATACATTATAAATGTATACATGCATAAATGAATGCATGCATATATGTGTTCATACTTGCTTGAATTTAAATGGAAGTGATTGGTAAATAATTGTGGAAGGAGTAGTATCTTGAATGCACACTTTGTATCTAAGCTGAGTTTTCAATTGGAGCACCTAGCCCGTCAGGGCTTTATTCTCCTGTCTTGAATGGTGATATGCATGATTGATTATTACTTGCCCCGTTATTATTTTAAGAAAGAATTTATTTAAAGAGAATTTAAAATAGATAAAGTTAGAAAAAATAAAATATCGAAGAAACACAAACTAAGAAAAACCACTTTAAAGTTTATAATTCTGAAAAAATACTTATAATAAGCTTAAATAAACTTAAAATACCACTTTAATACATTAGATATATATTTTACTTAAAAATAATTGTATTTTAATATTATTTCAAGCCATATTTTCTTTTATAAATTATCAATTTATAAAGAGTATTAATTGCACAAGAAGTTTTTTTCAGTCATGACACAAATTTTAATTTTTTTTCTTCACATAATATTGAAATATAATATTTGTATGAAAAACATATGATGAGAATAAGAGCTGAAATTATGAAATTATTAATATAAAATTATTTAATTCAAAAATTTTATATGCACAAATTTAACAAAGGAATAAAATTACATTATTATAATGCTTCCGAAATATCCTGCTTTATACATAGCACATTCCTTTTTTTATTTATTATTCTCTTTTTAAAATAAATTTTTTGATAAAAATTTTTCTTAGCTTTTTTAATCTAAAAATGGGCGTGGTTCAATTGTCTGACTTGTTTATATACATTTTTCAAATGAAGATTTTTCCAATTTCTAGTTTTCCTACATACAAATTGACATATGAATACAAAGACAATAATGCAAAGAATATGACTAGATAAAATTTTAAAAACTATATTTTGGTCAGTTTAGAGTCGAGTCTTAATTGATACAGAGGGAGTAAGCGAATATTAACGTCGCACTGTTCAGCTACCCGAGGGCTTTTGGCGACGGACCTCGTAATTTTAAACGATGATCAAGTGGCGAGGGTGACACCTGAGCTGGCACACCTCTCCTAAATACCACACCAACGAGAGGACGTTTGAGCTCTCGACAGATTTAACGTGCATCGTCCCCTACACGGCGGGTCTTCAGAGGCACTGGGCTCGAACTCACGACCCACCGGCCACGATTTCGTTACCTAGGGCCCTAGGCTACAGTGGACACTTAATTGATACAGAATATAAGCTTCGAAGTGATAACTGTTAAACTTTTTAATGAAAAAATAACTAAAATTGAATGAAATCCTTATCAATATACTTTTTATTCTTATTGATGACAGAGGACATTATAGAATTTAGTTGAGTTTCAGTTGTTGTCATTGATTTCTGGATGAATTTGTAGTGTAATGCAGTTTAAATATAATTTCTTACGGGTATTTTGTAAAACATGCTATGATATATTGCTGTGAAGTTACACCGTAAAGACATAAGCGCGAATAATTTTTTTTTAAAAGAAAAATGTTTCTTCTCACAAAAAACTAAAGAAAAAAATTAGTTGCAGAAATTGACAACCTATGGAAAAAAGGAGTAAAAGGCAAAATATTTTAAAATGTGTTTATACATTAGAATTTTTTATTTGTGTATATATCATATCGTTAATTAAATGTTAGAGGAATGAAATAACTTTCGATGGCAGAAAAGATTTGCAGTGACACAATTGTTGACTTATTTAAATAGACCTTGACGAGAAAAGCTCTGGCTCCGTTTTCTTGATAGACGAATTTTTTTTATCACAAAGATAAATGGAGAAAGATGATTAAAGTATAACCAACCATTGAGTTTATGAAACAAATAATCGGTATTTCTCTATCATATGAAAAAGTGAATTACATAGCTGGAATTTTCATATACTTATATAAACTTAAATATAGGAAGAAATACGCTAATTACTGTAATGTAGTAACTTAATATACTTTTAGGTTAGTTTATTTTATCAAACTAGAGATACCAGAAAAATCAGATGCTTTGTGAATAGACGAAATCCGAATTCATCTGTGGAGGTCAGCAATGCGTATTTGACGTTCTAAAGCAGTTTGATTCATTTGACGTATTGTGAAGCAATATTCAAGAGTACGTCAAATACACGATAGAGTAAAGTATAGCATAGCTTACTGAAACTGCCTGTATCAGTTTTAAATCATTGTAATGTGTTATGGAAAATTAAACAGCTGACGATCAAAATTGCAATTTTAAATTAAATTAATGCACGCTAAAATGTGCACTGAATGGAATATGAAAAAGCTCATTGTCTGGTTAAAGCATAATCTGGCGTCATATTATGTCAATGCTTACAATTATATTTTCATATTAACTATATATTCCTATTATGATGTTATATATTCTTTTCAGGAGAGTGTTAATGTATTTTTCCTTTTCAAAGTATATTTCATACTTAGAATATATAAGCATATTATCTGTATTTTTAGTTAAAAAATTTAAAAATATAATACATAGAGAACATATTATGTAACGGTTTTCTTTCAGTTTACCAGTTATTAAAAGTTTCTTTCTTCTTTGCCTGAAAATTGTACACTTATATATATGAATTATATTAAATATACATTGATGCAAAAATAACCTCATTACTCATCTCTTAAAATAGATGAAATGCATAGAAATTCCTTAAAAACTAATTAAAAAATTATTTTGCATAAATATAGCTATTTTAGAAATAAAGGAAAGACCTTTTTTTTAAAAAAAAAAAAATATCTAAACAGTTATATTCTATGTTATAAACGCAAATTTCCATCTAAAGTTATGCACTTTTTAAAGGCAGATAGTATTGATGTATGTGTAACCTAGAAAAGTATGTGTTGCACGGATTTTACAGTAATGCCATTCTTCCAAATGCACTCAACGGTAATTTCCAAAAATTCTATTTTCTTAAAAACTTAAACGTATATTGTAATTTTAAAATTCTTCCATTTTTGGCAGCTATAGTTGTAAAATCACCATCACAAAGGTAAATAAGTACACATACTTTTTAACTGCATTAAATAACACTCAAATCATGAAAGCATTTACTTAGCTATACAGAAAGAAAGATTAAGATTAAGAATCAAAAAAGATTCTTAATATATTTTAGCTATTATTGATTAAACACAATCATTTGATTTTAATTGATCAATTAATTAAAAATTGATCCTAATCTATCAATGAGGAAAAATAAGTTATTATTTTTTTAAAATCCGAAATTATCACACAACGCACATTTGACAGCCGCGCACAGAACAATATCTTTCCTCTCCTTGATTTATACCGTTAAACTTAAATTAAGTATGATGTAAAAGAATAAGATAACTTAGAAAAATAATATTAATATAAAATTTTAAAAAGGGCTTAAAATCCTGAATAAGAAATAATAAAAAATTGAGATGAACCTTTCCCTCGGTCTTCTAAGCTATTCTTCTGTTACACGTTTTGTCTTCTATCTATCTCATTCTTCCTTAACCAAAACCATTTATAGAACATATATGCGTAATTCCGCGTCATTTTATGAGAAATTTTTAAAAATAAATACACTAAAAACAAGAAAACACGGAAATGTCTGCAAGTTAAGAGACCTAAAGTTTACCAGAAATAAATTTTAAGAAATAAACCCATCAGAAAAAAATAACCAGATACATCATGAATATCTTATTTCCTGAAATCATTGTATCGTGTTTTTTCATTCACGTTTAGAAGAGAACATTTCCTGAAATTGAGAATAAGCTCCGTTTATAGTACTGAAAGTTTCGCAGCAAAATATCTTTACTAGATCATGTCAGGACTCTGCTTGTGATCTTGCCGATACAGACATTTTTTAGGACACACACATGCAGATTTGGATAACATACTTACCACAACAGTCTCCTTTTATCCAATAAAGATTTAAACTTTTTTTCGTCATGCTCAATGAAAATAAAAGATTATGCATTGTTCTTTCAGATATGAAGACACGTGAATTCAACAACAACAAAAAAAGTTTTTCCCAAATTTTGATAAGTTGTTTTGACGAGAACATTTTGTTTTGGTCAGATTGTGCTTTTACATGCGTACACTTTAGTTAATCTTGTTAGAAATGAAAATTGTTTTAAGAACTTTTAAAAATAAAATATTGCTTTAGTTTGTTCCAATTTGTTTCATTACCGCAATTAAAAAAACAAGCATCAACTTCGTCATGGCTATGACCAGGAATAGTAGAAATATCCACAATTAAATCTGAAAGATGGATTTTTGTGTATCGAGTTCTCTTTTTTCGCAGCGTCACGTGTTTATGTTCACGTTTAATCGGACATGTTTTTTTTTTACGATTTCTTGCCAAATCGAATTTTCTTTTTTCGGTTGCATGCTTTTTTTGAATTATTGCCTTTTCGCTCTTCGAATTCATTTCGCTCCTTGAGTAAGTTTCCTGCAAAGCAAATTAATTACCGCTTTTTTTGATACATAAACGTTTTTACAAATTAAAGAACATTAGCCGTATTTTCTCCGATTTATCTTTTATTACACGAAGTCTACTACAACCGGATACAGTTAAGATAACTATAGCTACATATTAAAAAACAAAGTTCGAACTATAGAATAAATTATTTTTTACGAATTTTATTTTACAGATCTAATTTTACTATATACGTAAGTAATTGTAACTAAGACAGTAATATAGCAAGCGATTTATTTAAGAAAATATCATGATTATATTAGTCCAACTACCAGATGATTTTTTGAAACAAATATGTCATAATTATATTGGTTCAACCACAAACGATTTTTGAAACAAATATGTCATAATTATATTATTATAGTTACCAAATGAACTATATATAAAATTTTAATGAATGCACAAAAAAATATATTTTAAATTTATTTTATTCTAAAAAATTATATGTGGACGAGTTTATAAATTACCGAAAACATAGCCTCGTAAGAGACTTGAAATTTTGAAAATGTTTCTTTAGTTTGCTTATCAGTCTCAGTATTTATGAATAGAAAAAAATTAAATCATGAATAATTTTCAGGAATTTTTAATACTATATTTTTACTACAGTTAAAATGGAATTATGTGAAAGTACAGGAATTGTGAACAAGCTTTATAAGTCATCTTTGTCATTTAATCATACTTCTTCACTATTATGAAATATTTTGCCATTCCTGGATTACTCAACAATAATGTAAATGTTAAGGAAATGGTTACAAATTTGAAAGAATACTCTGCAATAGAAACAGAATGAAGATTAAAAAGTCCTTCTCAATATATTCTGAATTACTTAATTTTTTTGTCATAAAATTGCTATACATTATGATTAAAAGTAAGTATTGTAGTATTAATCAATAGATTGAAAAATATGTAATGACTAATTAAATTTTCGGATACTTCACTTGGGTAATACATACACACACAAACAAAAGTCATTACTTATAACCATCTTGAATACATTTTGAACAAAAACATTAATGTTTTTAAAATAGAAAATAGTTTAGAATTTATATAAAAAGCAGAACAGGTTTACAAAAAAAAAAATAATAATAACTGAAATGTCTGCGAGCTACTTTAAATATTATATAAAAAGGCCTTTCTAATTGTTTTAAAACTAAATTCCCCAAATCATGCTTCATCAACTAAATTTACCCTTAATTTCTTTAAAAAACATTAGTAATTTGAATTAGTGATTGATTTTTTTAAAAAAAATTCCGATATACCTTCTAATGAACGAAATATATTTCTATTAACTTTCTTTGTGATATTCTATTTCAAAAGTACTGAACTCGTTAATTCTCATATTCTAACGCGAAACACACTAATAAAACTTAAAAACAACAATATCGATTGACGTGATGTTTTGAAAGTAATGTCTCATTGAATTCTCACACAATCTCCGGCCATAAAATTTCATGCAATAACAATCCGAAAATTCAATTAGAAGCAAATTTGAGAAGAAAAACATTTTTTCCGACCGAACGAGGTTAAGCGATCGGGTGATTTGATTTGCGACTTTTCATTCATGGTTCTTTCAATGAGTATTTCGAAAATGGAGCCCACTTCGGCAAAAGAAATCAACATTCTGCCATTCTGAAGTCGTAAAATGGCAAACGAACCAGAAGCGAATCGGAATTGAATTCTTACTTAAAAAAGGCGGTTATGTAAATGCTCTCACTTTTCCACACGAACAATCGTAATGTGTCATGCAAATAAATGGACGAACGCGATGAATGAAGAACGTTCTAGTAGGTGTAGTAGTAAAAAAGCGCGCCAATTTGAACAAAGGTAATTGGAATGGGTGGCTGAAGTATAAGACTTCGAATAAACTTGGATTCTTTGAAATACAAAAAAAATATTGTTTGAATCTAATCTCCTGAAGTTTTCTTCTAAATAAAGATTTTTAATTTGCTGTACTTCCGTATTGACTACGTTTGGAACCGTGATTTGAAGAATCATATAAATGAATAATTTATTTTGATATTTAGTATCACCTGAATTAGAATATATGTATAAATGGTTTTAAGAATATTATTACAATAATATTATTTGAATGTAATTTTTGGTAAAAAATGAAAAATGACGTTTTTTTAAAAAATTCATCTTTTATGAAAAAGGCAATATTTTGCCGAAATAAAGTTAAGAATTATGTACAGAGCTAGGATTTTTGAATTTATTCCTATTTTAATGTATCCCAATAGAGAATTTTTTAAAAAAATTACCGGTTGTTATTTCAATTGATAGTAACTCTGAAAATAACATGAATTCTTCAAAAATTCTAATTCAGGCTCTGTATATAGGTCCTATCTATATATTATAGACAAAATATTGTTATTTTAGAATAATTTTTCATAAAAGGAGAATGTTTTGAAAATATATAATTTTTTTCTATTTTTTTTTCCAAACATCTGTTTTTAAATACTTTTTAATTGTGATAATATTCGTAAAACAATTTTACATGTACATTTCTAATTAAGGTAATACTAAGAATCAAAAAAGATAAATTCCATATTTTTGCGCGCTTTTTTTAAAATCACGCTTTTTAAAGTAGTCAGTCACGTTGAAAGAGAAATTCTCGAAATTTATAGTCGTTGATCTTAACAAAGATGTATTAAATAGCACGAATCTTCTTTCGCTAGAAACTTTAATTTGAGAATTTCAATTTTAAATTGTTTAAATTTATATCATAGTAATTTATGATTAGTGTAACATTTACAAAGTGTTGATCTAAATTTGTTTTAATGGTCTTGGCAAAAAAAACCTCGTTAAACATTTTCAGAACTTAATTACATTTAGGTATCCGACTACCCTAAAATTGTAAATTTTGCCAAAAATTGACGAGTTTCTTGTGATTTTATTTTATAGGCCATTTTGTTAGCTTTATAAAAATACCAAGTTTATTGTTTTCCGTTCACTAGAACAAAAACTACAAATGTTTTAGCAAAAACAGATACCATTACCTTAAGCAAGATGACAAACTGTAAAACGCGTTTCACTCGAAATGTGTTTTTTCCCCTGAAAATAAATGTTCAAACGGGGACAGAGTTTGCTAAGCAAGTTTTGAAAATAATTAACTGAAATTTTTTGCGTGTGTTCTGTATAATAGTAGAAATGTTTTAACCTTCAGATTCATCAGTCACTGTTGTATTACAAAATTTACAGTCCCTTATGTGAATATAATCACTGTTTTTTTAAGCAATTTCATATAATAACTAAGTTACAGTGCTCTAGTTATTGTGAAATTTAAAATGTCTCTTACTCTGAAAGTCATTTTAAAAATAAATAGCATAACACATCATAATAGAAAAATTGAAAATTTGTTCATAAACTTTCGGTACAGAATGTTATGCCCCGTTTATGTTATTTTTTGAAAATTTTTCCCCATTTTAGTAATGATAATTTCTTTTTCTCTTTTTAATGTTAGCATATTTTTCTTAAAATTTGCTAAACAAATCTAAAAACCTCAAAAACATCCTCATATCTCCATTTTTTTAAAAAAAAGTTGTCGCAAGTAGTCGGATACCTTAAAAGAAAAAAAAGATAAACCGCTATCGCTAAAAGATTTTAACTATTTCAAGGAATTTTAAATCAAGTCAAATGTCTCAGAACAGAACTTGGATTTTGGAAAGAATTTCCAAATTAACAAAAATAAATTTTAATTTGTAATGATAATGTCACATAGAGGGTGAAGGTCATATAATGAGAGTATTTCCTTAAAGACTTCTATATTTAATGGAAACGGAACGACTACATTCTGATTGGATAAATTAACCGTAAGTATATTTTGTTATCGGTGAAAAAATTTTTTTGAAACTTCTCTAGAGCTTTTACAGGGGTTCCACATGGGATCACTATTTTCTTAATCAAAACATTAAAATTTTAGTACAACTTAATTTTTATAAAAACAGAAAAATTCAGAAGCATTTTTTACAATTAAAAACCACTATCAGGGATTACTTTGCGCAACAAGAAGAGTTTCATGACCGAATCCCTTTCTAATTTCCTTAAAAATCAGGATTTATCAATCATAGGACCAGAATAATCTATTGAACTATCAACAGATTATACGTTAAAATGCAGATAACAAAGAGAAAATCTTGACTTTCAGTTAAAAATTTACGTGGAATATCCTCAAATTTCTGCTAAGGCTATAGAAGTCTTAATGTCTTTCGCTACAACATATTTGTGAGAAACGCTAGAGCAAAATCGAAGCACAGAAATAAATTGGGGATTATGAACATGCAATACATATAAAAATATAGACAACAGAACCAGACTTCATAATTATTAATTTTATATTAAAAAATTGAATAACAAATTTAATACTTTCCTTTCATTATCTTTACATAAAATACTTATAACATGCTGATCTACATTTAATAAAAAAACATTAAGATAAATTCTAAGGGTCGGATGGGTTTCTCCGAAAGAAAAACACACCTTAGAATTCAAAGGATTTTGTGAGTCAACAAAGTTTGAACACCATTAGTATAACACATTAAAGTCCAATGAAACATAGTAAACAACACAGTTTAATCTTTGGCATTATTCCTCAACTACTGGAAGAATAAATTGAAATGAATAATTTGGAAAGATCACACTTACAAAATATAACTTTTAATATATGTAAGATTTCAGGGTTCGCGCCCTGAATCTCTGTTGCATTTTGTATAGAAGTAATTATCATGATCGAATAGCACCGTACCTCTTTCTCACTAAAAACGCATTAAAAATATCTACTATCAATAGTTTTCTCTTCCAAATTGGAAAAAAGATGCAAAATCGTTTTTTTAATTTACAGTATGAATCATCATTTATCGTATTATTTCAAGAGAAATGAAAACTTAAAATATAAATATTAAACTAATTTAGAATCTTAAAAAAATTAAAATAAAATAAAAACAAACAAATGTTTGAAAATAAAATAAATTATCATTAAACCAAATGAAGTGAATTAATAACTGTACCTTTTCCTTCGCATCATTTTAGAAAGCGAAGAAAAACATTAAATACTATTAAATTTAAAATCTACCGATGCGCGCTAAAAACTAAAAGATCTACATTTGGAAATTACACGCTCGATTAGTTTCCGTTATGGAAGCATCGAAAATCAATGACTGCTATTGTTGAAATTAATGGCAGGCCGGGTGCAAAGGGAAAAGGCGCTGAAGAAGTTGGAAGATTCTTATTTTTCTATCGCGTTTTCACGAGAGAGTGGTTTTCGGAGAGGAGATTTACGATTTCAAATTGCCTCACCATTTTGAATATTTAATCGGGCGACCCAATTTCTCAGCCATTGCATTCAAATGAGGCCGATTGTTCGACTCTTCCAAGTTCGAACAATGCGACCGAGATGTTTATGGACCCCTTCTGACCCCAAAACGATTCCCACGAGTCGCCGAATTCTGATTTTTTGGCACTTTCGGTGATTTTTGGACACCTAGAAATATGATGTATCAACAATGATTCTGACACACGCTCATTCACATCTTTACAACTTTGCTGAAAAAGAAGAAGGACAATATGTGATACACTTCAAGCCGTGAAAATTACGCTGTGGCCGGTGTTGAAATGTCCTGAAATCACTTTTTTTTAAGTATGAGGTTTTTCGAAGGAATTGCAGACACGTGATTGTCTAGTGATCCACAGAACTTTGTTCTATTTTCCACCTTGCTTGTGAAGTGGTAGTTGTTCTAGTATGTGAATTTTCTGTTCATAAGAATACATAATAACCCTCTATAATGTGATTATGAACAATCCAGCATATAGCTGGAAATGTGTATTTTAATGAATTTTCTACTTCACTTGTAAGAAAACTAATTTTTTTAAAAAGAAAAATTAAATGTGGTGTAAAAATGCGAACATCTGAACGTAATGAAGTAGATTGAGTTAAATAACTTTTCCTATAGTTTTCATGAAAAATATTAAGGTAGTTAATGACAAAACAATTTGGAAATATAAATAACATTTATAAGTTTTTCATAAAAGTCTGAAAAATGCACGCATATGTTGGTGGATATACAATTAATTGATTACAATTAAATACTTTAATTGATTACAATTGAAGTTTCACTTTCAAAAGGTTGTAAAAAAAGAACTACTGCTGAGAATGACTTCAAATTTGAACTGAATATACTTGAAAAGAGTGGAAACGGTTTGGCATAAGAAAAAAATTCAATGGCGTTTTTATTGTGGCTTTTTATGCGACTTTTAGCCCAAGGACAATTAAAAAACCAATTTTCACCATCCAATGTGGTACGAACTTGCCGAAGTGGATGAGCTTTACACTAACAGTGCAACTACGGACGTCTTAAGGCATGGGCTAACTGGGCCCGGGCCTAGGGCCTCACCCTCGGTGGGCCTCGTTTCGTTCTGGACTCTGTTTTAATAAGATCATGATCCGGATAATTTTAATATTATTCCCGTACATATTCTCCGAAAACAGGGGATTTCAAACTGCTTATCTACTGTCAACAGTGGTAAGACTGTATTATTATATAATGACCGTTGTCCATGTCTAGTCCTAATACCGTAAACAATAATTCAACTCATTTAGTCGAAATGCGGTCATCGGTCGGCTGGTTTGTGCCTAGGTTTTTGAGATTGTGAATCGTGCTCTTTTATCTGTTTCAAATTACCGTTTGAACGAGGATTTGACAATGCATACTGTTTACTTATAAAGATCTCAGGTAGATCCTACATTTACATATGGCCCAGGGTCTCAAAAATCTTAAGATTTCTGTGGCCCAGGCCTCAAATATCTTAAGATTTCTCTGGGACCAGGGCCTCAAAGAATCTTAAGACGTCCCTGAGTGCAGCAACTGTTAAATCACTTGCAAATAATTTTTTCCGTCAAAAAAATCGAACAAATCATGCAAATTGAACAGTATAGTTGGTTAGATGTGTAACTTCTGAACAAGCAGTCGTAATTCGATTCAAAACGGCACTTGCAGCCGAATTCACTTTCATTTTACTTTTCGCTATCATACTTTGTATTTTTTTTTCTTATGTTGTTCCTTTCCCCCCGCTTTTTAAGTATATTCGGTTTAGATTTGAAGTCATACTAAACAGTGTTTTTTACAGCATTTTGAAACTCGAACTTTAATTACAATCATCGTGTAGTTATCCATTGTCAAGCGTCATTTCTTAACATAAGAAAACATATGTTTTTTCTAACATATGTTTATGTATGCGTTTTGCCATCATTTCTCACTTGTTTGACGAAATTAAATTACTGTAAAAGTTATGTCGTGATACATTAGAAATTTAATATCTTGACCATCATTATATCATTTTTGACAAAAGAAGTTTTTCCGAGATAACAGAGTGGCTGAAAATTACGAGGTCCTTCTCCAATAACCCTGTTGTTACTTTATCGTAGAGCGTTAATAAACACCCACTTACCAGAGATAACTACAATTCTCAGGTAAATTTTCACTGAAATTGCCAGAAATTTAATAGGAATAACACATACTAGATCAAAAGTTGCATATTAGAGATGATCAGATATTGGCACTATTTTCAAATTTGGGTTTTCAGGAAATAGAATACATTGCTAAATTTTTTCCTCGTCTTTTATCCAAAGGCGTATATGAATCAATGTATTTTGAACCATTGACCTGAAAAAATTATAAAATCCCATGAAGTAATTCTTAGCACACTTTATTGGACATCTACTTTACTGATAAAAATCGCTATCAATCATTTCTAAATGATTTATGAAAAAAATTCGCAAGCTTATACTAAAACCCTTTTTTTGAAAACATTTTTTGTTGTGAATAATAATAATAATAAACAAACAGAAAAGCAGAAACGCTTAGATTAATGAAAATTTGGAAACAATATTGCTTTTATCTACAAATAAAGTCGATTTTTAAATGTTGAAACAGCTGCAAAATAAATGCATGTCCGCATCAGGGGAGTGAGTGCTTAATAACGTCGCACTCTTGAGCAAAATGAGGACTACTGGAGGCGAACCTCGTAATTTTGAGCCGTGGTCAAGTGACATGAAGGACACCGAGCTGGCCCCAACTCTTCAAACTTTCACACCATACGAACATGACGAACATCAACCCCACATCACGCAGTTTCTTCAGTGGCATCAAAACTCGACAAAGCTGGCCCCGAGTTCGTGACCATGACTACTTGGCTACCGCGGTCACTTCCACATCTAACGAAATTACTATTACTTTTTATTACCTTTCATGGTAGCTATATACATTAGACTTTCGCTATAATTCACACCTTTTATAATGCGAACCTTTCGCTAATTCGAAGTATATGCTCAGCCCCTAGAAAAATACTTGATATTTCGAACTAAAATAATACATTTTGGTACACTCGAAGTAAAATCTGTAGCTGGCCAGACTACAACATGCAATAATTTGAAGTTATCTTATTAAAATCTCGACAATTCGAACACTCACTATCATATAGAGTCGTATAGCAAACAGGTTGGAGCTTACATGTTTTGTGTTGTATTGTCACTGCGTGTCACCCCTGTAACGTAGCCCCTTTGACGACCATCTGTTGACCATCCCTTCTTTGTGTTTCACAGTTCCTTAATCAAAAAGACACTTTTATTGTGGTTTGTATCTTCAAGTGGACAATAGACCGGCAGCACTTGTTGTCAGCCGTCCATATCTTTCGTTTAACACGTGGCCTTGATCACAAGTGTTTAGAAAGGATGATCCTCTATTGCGAAGAAGAGATGCGTGGGATTGTGTATTTTGGCGTCGTAGTGACAGGAAAATTTATTACTCATCAGTGTGACTTATGGCATGTGGCACCAAAAATGGCATAGGCCGGAATGCCTTGAAAAACCAATGTTTTGGGGAACAGAATCTGAGAAAACCGATAACAGATTAAACAGATTTTTAAAGATAACATATTTTTTCGTCAAAAAAATTAGTTATGTACAGTATGTATTCTTTTAATACATAAATATATTCTTTTAATACAGGACTTTTAACTTCTGCATAATATTTATGCTGAATAATATATGGGCTTTTTAAAAATACTTTAAAATATCTTATACATAAATACAATTGTTGTATTATTTCAGATTTTCAAATTTAAATGTGTTTGAAAAATATTCCTCTTCGTGTACTTTGGGATTTTTTTCTTACTCTCTTGATAATTCGAAGTTTTTCGTTGGTCCCTCCAACTTCGAATTATCGAGAGTCGACTGCATTTTAAACATAAATGAGACAAATGACATACATAAGTGTAATTTTCATGTTTTGAGATTCTTCCATAAGTTATATATAGAGAATTTATATTAATCTCCATCAATTAATAGTTCTACACAGATGATTGTTGATATAAATACAGAAACGTCTTGTAAATGAAAAATAATATCATGTCTTCATAATCATTATCCATTCTGAGACAATCCATAGGGTTACATCAGATGTAATGCATGAATTATCAGGTAGAGACGATAGAAGTCGTAACATACTTCTTATTTATGCATGCAAGTTACTTCAAGTGACTTCGCAAGGATAATTTTCATTCAGAAGGAATGAAGTGGAAAAGAAAGGGTGAGATAAAGTTTCCTAAGTTGTTTTCAAATGCAAATTTCGTTCGCAATGACTTTATATACAATGCGTAAAACTTTTTTCCCCTTTTATAAGTATGGAGAAGTAGACACTGTAAATAAAATATTCTGAATAGTACGTGAGAAAAAATGTTCAAATTTTGTAAAAACGTGAAAACTTTTATTTTTTGGGAGGAATATATAGAGTACATTCAGGGTTCAAAGGCTGGTTAGCTTTTTCAGTTTTTTTCAGGAATTTTTACCCATAATTCAATGCCCTGAGAAATGCACTAACTTCTGATTCTGAATGCAAAAAGGCAATAAGAAATGCATGTATAAAAATTTTACTAATGACTGCGATTTTTTTAACCTAATTTTTGTTACATTTACATTAGATGAACACTAACGTTTATTAATACTAATACTGTATACTAAACATATATTGTATTTTTTTATGATTTTAAAAATCATTAAATTTTGCAAAGAAAAATATATATCGGGAGGATGTGCTTTTAAAAATCAAACATCTAATTACTTCTACACGGAGTGCTTTTATATAAACAATAAATTACTTTAAGAACTGATAATTTTAGAATTAACATCTAAACTGGTCTTATTCAAAGTTACCAGGGATATAACCAGATATATGTTGTATATTACTAGTTTCATTGCTCGCAATACAAAGTTGTTTTTTTACAAGAGATTCCGATGTAATTTTTGTTAATTGTGACTTAAAAGTTTTAATTTTAAATTTAATTTTGTGTAATTGAATTTAATTAAAATATTTGGTACTTACACATTATACCATCGACAAATTTCGCCAATTTAAAAATTGTCGCCAAATGCGGTCATCGTTATTGTTATTGTGTTCGAAAAAATGCGAATCGTTTCCAAAATTGGCTGCATATCGTAGCATTTGGCGACTTGTTTTCATTTGACGAAATTGGTCGACATATGTATGTACCGAATATTTTTCCTAATTAATAAGAATAATTTAATTCTGATAAGAGACTGCTTGTTATTTGAAAATGATTTAAGTTGTGATACATTACAATATTTCTTCATGCATCATTTTAAAAGTTGCTTCCGGTAAACTTTAGTTTTCTTGAACAGAAGAATAAGAATAAAATTAACAATCAAAGTAATGGCCATCTTTGCTTTTTAAAATTATATCATAAAGTTTTATGCATTGATTTTTTTGATTAAACTTACTAATATTATTCATTTGTAGATGCATTTTTCCTTACATTTCTTCCATAAACCAGCCAAATCCCCCCCTTTAAATTATCAAGATTGTTAACGCAACATACTTCGTAAAAAATATTTTGAATAATGTAAAAATGTTTTTAGTTTTTTTCCACTGAAATGAAATTTTATTTCTATCCTTATGTGGAGAACTTAAGAAACGAGAATACTTACGTACTATTGCAACAACATCAACGTTCAAGATAATTCGCCAAGTTGGCATCCCCGATTTTGCTTGTCGTACGCACTGAATTGGCAACCATGTGTCTCATTTCGTGCAATGTCACCAATACTGTTGCGATAATACATACGTACCGAAATGAGAAATATTTGCCCAGATATTTTCTAAGTTTTCTGGTTTTTATTACGGTTATGTTCTAAAATTTACTAGGACCCCATGAAAACAATTTCTTTTATATCGGAAGTCTACGTTAAGCTATGTCAAAATCGCACTAATGCATAATTAGTTAGAAAAATTTACATAGGAATAAGTAAGATTATTACAAACGATCAATTGTGATTATTATAGTTAATTAAAATCATCCAATAATTACATATTATACCGTCTACCAACTTTGTCAATTCAAAAAATGCCGCCAAATGCCTTGATATACAACCAATAGTAGAAAATCGTTTCCGCGCATGTTCGAACACAATAATAATATTATGACAGAATTTGGCGACGTCTTTTGATTTGGCGAAATTTGTCGGTATAATACTTAAGTACCTCATTATCCATACTCTATTTGTGGTATAAATGTTTCACGCACTTAAAACTGTGTAATTTATACACTCAGAAAAACAACTCTAAAAGCCATTGTCCCTTTAATTCGAAATCATTCGTCCGATGTCTAATAAAATCGGAAAGTGCTTTTTTTAAAGATGGAAGAATAATAACCATAAAATATAATTCCGTAATATATCAAGACAATGTATGAATGAATCAAGAAAATATTCTTCAATTAAAGAAATATTTCGTTCTAAAAGATTCTGTTTTATTTGACAATACTTCCTCTATTTCTTCTCTAGTAGTTTTAAACTACTTAACATTCAATCATTCCACATTTGTTTGCTCCTAAGAAACCTTGAATAACTATAAAACTTTTTATGAGATTTTCAGAGCGAAACGCATTAAATTCCTGACTTTTCTTTAAAAAATAAAAGTACAGGAAAGGTTAAATAAAACTGTTCTTATCGATAATCAAGCAGCTTATAAAAGTAAAGACACAGAAATTAAGCTAGTGACTTAAATTAGTGCTAGTGTGATATTTAAGGAACATAATTAGATTCGGATTAAATTA